>JAVJIF010012997.1:0-99861 GCA_038442645.1 Agave tequilana | reverse complement strand
GCTCTCACTGGGGGACAGTACTGAATGAGGCTCATCTTAAAGTTCATTTTACTGATATGAGGCTGTAACACCCCGCTCCCGGAATACGTACTTAGTTGCGTATTCAGATTTTTTGGCCGTATTTTTCGATTTACTTCTTGTATTCGTTTTGTATTATGAATTCTTTATATGATTGTTTTGTCTTGGATTTGGATTCGTGGATTCGGAGTCAACCTTAGTTTGAACCGAAGGCCCGATCCCAGAGTATTGCTCGTTTGGACATCCTGGTATTCCGATTTGACCGATTCCAGTTTTAAACATCGTTTTCCAATATTCTTGATTTTCTGGAATTTTCCTGGATTTAGTTGAAAATCTTCAAAACCGGTGTCGGCCAGTACCGTTGACTGATTCCCGATTTTTAATTTACAAATGGTTTGGAATTTCTAAAAGTGCCTTTAGGCATTATTTCTTAAAATCATATTTCCTATCTAAATACATTTTGTGGGAATTATCAGATTTTATTGAAAACCCGGCCAATCCGGCATATGCCGAAATTGACGGTTGAACCTTATGATTTTTTCTTGAAAATAAGATTGAATCTTTGAAAACCGATTTCGCCAAAAATCATTTTATAATATTTATGATTTTTGAGAATTTTTTGGAGACTTTCCGGATTACTTCATTTTGAGCTTTTCCGGTATTTTCCCAGTTACGAGGAGATTGTCCCGTATATTCCACTCTGTCTTTTCCCACTTTCCCTCTCCTTCCTCAAACGCGGATCTCACCAACCTGGGATTCCGCATTTATGTGAAGATCCTCCCCATTCCGCATTTAATGCACTTCAGATCAAATCCCATCAATTATCTTGACTTCCTCTCTCCTCTGTTAAAAAACGCAGCTTTTGGCTTCCCTAAACGCGGCTTTAATTCCCGCGTTTAGTTCATTTGGCTTAAAACGCAGGTTGTGTGCTGCGTTTTGAGATGGGAAACGCAAGCCCCCTTTGACTCTTTTGCCTTGAATGATGTGCACATTATTAAGATTCATTCCTTTAACCTTTTTCTCTCTCTTCATTTAATTCTCTCCTTACAAATCATCATTTCCAAGACACCCCACTCCCCTCTCATCATCATGCTGGTCAAGAGAGGGAGAGGGCTGCGTTTCAATGTGGGAAACGCAAGAATCCCCTTGTTCTTTTATGTTTTTTATGTGCAACACACTATTTTATCCTCCCCTTTCTCTCTCTTCATTAAATGCCTCTCTTCCAAAAGTCTTCTCCTTGATATCCCCACTCCCTCTCATTATCACAATTGGCCAAGTGGCCAAGAGGGTCACCTCAACTCCCCATTTTACAAAAACCCCCCCTCCTTTATTCATTTGCATCACTTCACAATTCAATTCCTATAAATACCCTCTCCTTCTTTCTTTCTTCATTTTACTTCTTCTCTTCTTCTTCCTTGCTTCCTGCAGCCTCCAACAGAGAAGCCGCCAGAGAGAGCTCCTTCTCTTGTTTACCCAACCTTCATCTTCTCCATAACTTCTTCACCAAGTACACCACCTTCAACCTCTCTCCATCACTTTGTGAGACCGGCCACCCCTTGGGATTTTGGCCGCGTTCTTCTCCGTTGACAAACTTGGAACCGGCCACTCCTTTTGGATTGGGGCCGTGTTTTTCTTCTCCGGCGGCAAGACTTAGGGCCGGCCACTCCTTTTGGATTGGGACCGAGCTTCCCTTCGTTGGACGCGGCAAAGATCGTTGTTAGGCGAGTAATCTCGCTATCCGCTTGCCTTCATATTTTATTGACTATGCGAGTGTTCTCGCTTGATTTCTCCTATTTCGGCGAGTGCTTTTCCTCGCCAAGAACTTGTATTTTTCAACAAACTATAACTCTTAAAAGCTGTTACTGCTCACTGTTTCCCAGTATTAGTCGACTTGCCCAAATCATAAGTCGACTAAACCCTTGAAACGCAGCCTGGTTATTCTGGAACGCACCTTATTAGTCGACTAATCCTTTGTGCCAGTCGACTACCTTTTCTGGAACGCGTCCTTTTCCTGGAACGCTGCCTACTTTTTCATCCCTTATTGACTAACTCTTTCTTGTGAGACGCGGACTTGTGAAACGCGGATTCATGAGACGCGGACTTGTGGCAAGACGCGGGCTTGTGGAACGCGACTTCGTGAGACGCAGTTTTGCGAAGCGCAGCATGCTAGTCGACTACCCACTGTTCCAAGTCGACTAACGCATCTCCCTTGAAACGCGGCTCTTTGAGACGCAGCCCTGACCAGTCGACTAACCCAAACGCCCTAGTCGACTAACTTTCCTTCTGAAACGCAGCTCTTCCAAAACGCAGACCTTATTAGTCGACTTGATTCCCCTTCATAGTCGACTTACTCTTTGTCCAGTCGACTACTATTTTCTCTAGTCGACTAAGTTTGGCTAATTGCCATGTTTGATCGTCCTATCAGCAATAGACCCTTCCCATTGACCTTGTATTTATCATGTACCTCCAGTTGCTCAGCTTCTCTTGATTCTGTTTAACTATTTGCCAGATACAATCTGTTGCACTCTGTTCAATATGTTATCACCTGACACCTGTCATGCTACTACTTGATCCTGACTCATGTTGTACTACCTGTTCCTGTCAAGTCCTGATGGAACTAAGTGCCACACGGAACAAAGTGCCACACCATACCCGGTGGGGGCCACCTCTTGAATCCGTGGGGGCCACCTCTTGAATCTGCAGGGCCATCTCTTGTTTTATACCTGATTCCTGTTATGACTCCTGTTATGATCCCCATTCCTGATCATGTCCCGCTTATTTGATGTACTATTATAATTAGACAACTTGCACCGGTTTGGGGGAAACTGATGGGCCCTGATTAATCATGTTCATGGTGGCACTATCGAGTCACGCGTGGCCACATACTTGAGGGATCTCCTGGCGGCCACCAGGGATTCCGTGGGGTGTACTGGCACCCCTACTCCTGATATTCATGCGGGTATGCACACGCCCTAGACCTATTTCTATGGGATCTGCGATACTCTATTCCTGTTCGGGCGACCATAAGTCCCGTACCTAGCGGTACGTTCCGGCTCAGCACCGGATACTCCTGAACCGTTGTCCCGGGCATGTACGGGACCCATCCAGAACATGATTCATCGAACTTTAATCAGTTTCCAGATAACTTGCTCTATAAGTTGTAAGTAGAAGTATGTGTAATGGGACGCATACTAAAACCTACAACTTAGACAGCCTAATCATGATAATAATTCTAATACGTCTCCGCCGCTTTGTTTTGTATTTCGAGCTGTACGTGTTCAGGTCACGGTAATGTGAGGTAAAGGTATATGGATGGTTTCCTTGTTTGGATTATTCCTTCGAAGTACTAACCTCATGGAGCCATGACCTAAACCTGTACAATTGGATTTACTCGTAATCGGTTTTTATTCTGTTTTATCGGTTTTATAATAACTTAGGAGATAACTAGTATTGCCCTATCTTCTTTACTGTTTATCTTGTTATGCCATGGATGTCACATACTGTATACCTTTTGTTCCTGCATGCTTATGTCTACAATATAGTATTCATGCTTACAATCCAGATTTACTGATACGCATGTGCTCACCTATACTCGCCATTTGGCTTTCGTATTACTACTCGCCTGGGGAGTTTCATCTGACTCCCCTGGATTCTCACGTCCAGGTCCTGGAGCTTGGAGCTAGAGGATTCTTCTTGCTGAGGACCAAGTTTACTTCTGTGGAGCGGTCAGATCAGCTGTAGCTCCAGTCCCATCCTTGCACCTCCTGGTTGGCTCGCGATATCTCCAGCTATCTCGTGAGCACCCTTGTGTACTGTTCATATATGTATATTTCTTGTATTCACGCATTTGCGCCTATCAGGTGATGTAATATTATTGTAATATTAATCACCTCTGGTGATGACTCTGTAATTGGACTCATGTATTGGAATGTATAATGCACCACTTGCTTCCGTACTCTGATTCTTGCTTGTACTGATGCTTAGCGTATATACGTGAGGGTAGTTCTGACCTACGTATATACGTTGCAGTAACGTCTCCGTACCCGCGGGATCGGGGCGTTACAGGTTGGTATCAGAGCTTAGGCTCTTACTTCCTCAGTACGTCCAGATGGCAAATTAATGGTAAAACAATTTGCAACTGGAATGCATGAGTCCTGGTTATACATTCCAAACTCCAAGTGCAGAGTTATCTATTTCTTCCTTCTGATCTATTTCTTGAAACTTGAGATCTCCAATCTTTTCCTTCCAGTTTCTCCTTGCTACCCATTCCAACCAACTCAGATATGGAAAGACGGGGAACACGCAATGGTCCCAACGCCTCACAAGATGGACCCAACAGAGACAATGATGGTATGATGAGGGTACTTCAGGGATGATGCAGAGTCAACAGCAACAGACCGAACTGTTACGTCAAGGACTGTTGGTTGCACCCCGAGAACAGAGGCCAGGCAGTGTGTCAGATTTCAGGAGATTACAGCCGGCCGTATTTTCTGGTACAGAGAAGCCTCTGGATGCAGAACAGTGGCTGATAGACACAACAGATCTTTTGAAGGCAGCCCGAGTCCCGGATGAGAACCAAGTGGAAGTGGCCAAGATACAGCTGAGAGATGTGGCCAGAACCTGGTGGTTGGCAGAAGAAGCAACACTGGAGAAACCCATCACGTGGGACCAATTTTCAAAGGGTTTCTATGAGAGATTCTTCCCGGTAACAGCTCAGAAGGAAATGGAGGAGCAATTCATTCGCCTGCAGCAGCGCAACCGGTCAGTGGATGAATATGCGGCTGAATTCTTGAGGCTCAGCAGATTTGCTCCCTACATGGTGACAGATGAAGAAAAGAGGGCGAGCAGGTTTCAACAAGGGCTGAAGATGGATGTGCAGATGTTCCTTATTCCTCAGCAGCTGAAGACATACTCTCAGGTTCTCTCCATTGCCCGTGAAGTAGAACGAGGACTGGAGAAGAAGAGTGAGAACCAGGTACAGAACAAGCCAGTGAAGAGGCCCTTTCAGTTGATAAATGAGGAAGATGCAGCTAGGACAACCCATGGTCCAGTGATTAAGCGACCATTCCAACCTCCCCAGCAGCAGATGATATGCGGGTACTGCCGGAAACCCGGACACATCCAACGCAATTGCCGAAGAGCTAATAGGCTATGCTTGGTATGTGGATCTGGAAATCACTCTATAGGTGATTGTCCATTCAAGAGAAATTACCCAATACCACCAGCAATTCCAGCACGAGCACCCCGGCACTTCCAGCTCCACCACTGAGAAGGAACCCAGAACCTGTTGACCGAAGAGCTCCATTTCCACCCCAGCAACATGATCACCCACAGAGAGGAGCAAGACCCAGAGCAGACTATGGCAGAGGCCAAGCTCACAACATGGCAGCAGAGGTATCAGATGAAGCAGCAGCAGAGTATGAGCCTCAGTATCTGGAGCAGGAACCTTGAGATGTCACTGTGACAGCAACCCCCTGACCTTTTGTATTTTGAGTTGGTAATCCTTCGTGGATATTCCTCCTTATCCTATTCTCATTGTCCATCCTGGTCCCTCCTGTGTTTATCTTACACCTGTTTTGGTTTTATGAAGCCTTCATTCCAGCCTTTGTCCTCCTTGTGTTCAATTTACCCCTTAACGAAATTGTGAGGACGCAATTTTTGTAAGGTGGATGGATTGTAACACCCCGCTCCCGGAATACGTACTTAGTTGCGTATTCAGATTTTTTGGCCGTATTTTTCGATTTACTTCTTATATTCGTTTTGTATTATGAATTCTTTATATGATTGTTTTGTCTTGGATTTGGATTCGTGGATTCGGAGTCAACCTTAGTTTGAACCGAAGGCCCGATCCCAGAGTATTGCTCGGTTTGGACATCCTGGTATTCGATTTGACCGATTCCAGTTTTAAACATCGTTTTCCAATATTCTTGATTTTCTGAATTTTCCTGGATTTAGTTGAAAATCTTCAAAACCGGTGTCGGCCAGTACCGTTGACTGATTCCCGGATTTTTAATTTACAAATGGTTTGGAATTTCTGAAAGTGCCTTAGGCATTATTTCTTAAAATCATATTTCCTATCTAAATACATTTTCTGGGAATTATCATTTTATTGAAAACCCGGCCAATCCGCATATGCCGAAATTGACGGTTGACCTTATGATTTTTATCTTGAAAATAAGATTGAATCTTTGAAAACCGATTTCGCCAAAAATCATTTTATAATATTTATGATTTTTGAGAATTTTTGGGAGACTTTCCGGATTACTTCATTTTTGAGCTTTTCCGTATTTTTCCAGTTACCGAGGAGATTGTCCCGTATATTCCACTCTGTCTTTTCCCACTTTCCCTCTCCTTCCTCAAACGCGGATCTCACCAACCTGGGATTCCGCATTTATTGTGAAGATCCTCCCCATTCCGCATTTAATGCACTTCAGATCAAATCCCATCAATTATCATGACTCCTCTCTCCTCTGTTAAAAAACGCAGCTTTTGCTTCCCTAAACGCGGCTTTAATTCCCGCGTTTAGTTCATTTGGCTTAAAACGCAGGTTGTGTGCTGCGTTTTGAGATGGGAAACGCAAGCCCCCTTTGACTCTTTTGCCTTGAATGATGTGCACATTATTAAGATTCATTCCTTTAACCTTTTTCTCTCTCTTCATTTAATTCTCTCCTTACAAATCATCATTTCAAGACACCCCACTCCCCTCTCATCATCATGCTGGTCAGAGAGGGAGAGGGCTGCGTTTCAATGTGGGAAACGCAAGAATCCCCTTGTTCTTTTATGTTTTTATGTGCAACACACTATTTTATCCTCCCCTTTCTCTCTCTCTCATTAAATGCCTCTCTTCCAAAAGTCTTCTCCTTGATATCCCCACTCCCTCTCTTATCACAATTGGCCAAGTGGCCAAGAGGGTCACCTCAACTCCCCATTTTACAAAAACCCCCCCTTCCTTTATTCATTTGCATCACTTCACAATTCAATTCCTATAAATACCCCTCTCCTTCTTTCTTTCTTCATTTTACTTCTTCTCTTCTTCTTCCTTGCTTCCTGCAGCCTCCAACAGAGAAGCCGCCAAGAGAGAGCTCCTTCTCTTGTTTACCCAACCTTCATCTTCTCCATAACTTCTTCACCAAGTACACCACCTTCAACCTCTCTCCATCACTTTGTGAGACCGGCCACCCCTTGGGATTTTGGCCGCGTTCTTCTCCGTTGACAAACTTGGAACCGGCCACTCCTTTTGGATTGGGGCCGTGTTTCTTCTCCGGCGGCAAGACTTAGGGCCGGCCACTCCTTTTGGATTGGGACCGAGCTTCCCTTCGTTGGACGCGGCAAAGATCGTTGTTAGGCGAGTAATCTCGCTATCCGCTTGCCTTCATATTTTATTGACTATGCGAGTGTTCTCGCTTGATTTCTCCTATTTCGGCGAGTGCTTTTCCTCGCAAGAACTTGTATTTTTATCAACAAACTATAACTCTTAAAAGCTGTTACTGCTCACTGTTTCCCAGTATTAGTCGACTTGCCCAAATCATAAGTTGACTAAACCCTTGAAACGCAGCCTGGTTATTCTGGAACGCACCTTATTAGTCGACTAATCCTTTGTGCCAGTCGACTACCTTTTCCTGGAACGCGTCCTTTTCCTGGAACGCTGCCTACTTTTTCATCCCTTATTGACTAACTCTTTCTTGTGAGACGCGGACTTGTGAAACGCGGATTCATGAGACGCGGACTTGTGGCAAGACGCGGGCTTGTGGAACGCGACTTCGTGAGACGCAGTTTTGCGAAGCGCAGCATGCTAGTCGACTACCCACTGTTCCAAGTCGACTAACGCATCTCCCTTGAAACGCGGCTCTTTGAGACGCAGCCCTGACCAGTCGACTAACCCAAACGCCCTAGTCGACTAACTTTCCTTCTGAAACGCAGCTCTTCCAAAACGCAGACCTTATTAGTCGACTTGATTCCCCTTCATAGTCGACTTACTCTTTGTCCAGTCGACTACTATTTTCTCTAGTCGACTAAGTTTGGCTAATTGCCATGTTTGATCGTCCTATCAGCAATAGACCCTTCCCATTGACCTTGTATTTATCATGTACCTCCAGTTGCTCAGCTTCTCTTGATTCTGTTTAACTATTTGCCAGATACAATCTGTTGCACTCTGTTCAATATGTTATCACCTGACACCTGTCATGCTACTACTTGATCCTGACTCATGTTGTACTACCTGTTCCTGTCAAGTCCTGAATGGAACTAAGTGCCACACGGAACAAAGTGCCACACCATACCCGGTGGGGGCCACCTCTTGAATCCGTGGGGGCCACCTCTTGAATCTGCAGGGCCATCTCTTGTTTATACCTGATTCCTGTTATGACTCCTGTTATGATCCCCATTCCTGATCATGTCCCGCTTATTTGATGTACTATTATAATTAGACAACTTGCACCGGTTTGGGGGAAACTGATGGGCCCTGATTAATCATGTTCATGGTGGCACTATCGAGTCACGCGTGGCCACATACTTGAGGGATCTCCTGGCGGCCACCAGGGATTCCGTGGGGTGTACTGGCACCCCTACTCCTGATATTCATGCCGGGTATGCACACGCCCTAGACCTATTTCTATGGGATCTGCGATACTCTATTCCTGTTCGGGCGACCATAAGTCCCTCGGTACCTAGCGGTACGTTCCGGCTCAGCACCGGATACTCCTGAACCGTTGTCCCGGGCATGTACGGGACCCATCCAGAACATGATCATCGAACTTTAATCAGTTTCCAGATAACTTGCTCTATAAGTTGTAAGTAGAAGTATGTGTAATGGACGCATACTAAAACCTACAACTTAGACAGCCTAATCATGATAATAATTCTAATACGTCTCCGCCGCTTTTTTTGTATTTCGAGCTGTACGTGTTCAGGTCACGGTAATGTGAGGTAAAGGTATATGGATGAGGGTTTCCTTATTTGGATTATTCCTTCGAAGTACTAACCTCATGGAGCCATGACCTAAACCTGTACAATTGGATTTACTCGTAATCGGTTTTTATTCTGTTTTATCGGTTTTATAATAACTTAGGAGATAACTAGTATTGCCCTATCTTCTTTACTGTTTATCTTGTTATGCCATGGATGTCACATACTGTATACCTTTTGTTCCTGCATGCTTATGTCTACAATATAGTATTCATGCTTACAATCCAGATTTACTGATACGCATGTGCTCACCTATACTCGCCATTTGGCTTTCGTATTACTACTCGCCTGGGGAGTTTCATCTGACTCCCCTGGATTCTCACGTCCAGGTCCTGGAGCTTGGAGCTAGAGGATTCTTCTTGCTGAGGACCAAGTTTACTTCTGTGGAGCGGTCAGATCAGCTGTAGCTCCAGTCCCATCCTTGCACCTCCTGGTTGGCTCGCGATATCTCCAGCTATCTCGTGAGCACCCTTGGTACTGTTCATATATGTATATTTCTTGTATTCACGCATTTGCGCCTATCAGGTGATGTAATATTATTGTAATATTAATCACCTCTGGTGATGACTCGTAATTGGACTCATGTATTGGAATGTATAATGCACCACTTGCTTCCGTACTCTGATTCTTGCTTGTACTGATGCTTAGCGTATATACGTGAGGGTAGTTCTGACCTACGTATATACGTTGCAGTAACGTCTCCGTACCCGCGGGATCGGGGCGTTACAGAGGCTTTTCATCAAGTTTAGACCTTGCATACCACTGATAGAGTATGATGACATTTTCAGCCTAGATGTTCGTATACAATGGTCTAATTCTAGGGTATCTATGCTTGATCCAACATGTGTTGCATCTCGTCTTGTGGCTTTGTTGGGTTCAAAACTTCAGTATTGTCAATAATTATTTTACGTAGATCAGCCTCAATCCAGTTCCTTATTGTGGCTTCTTGATGAGGACATCACATCAGTTTCCAGTTGCTTTTATTGTTTTAGTTTATTTTTGAGTCTGATTGTTGCTTTTATTGTGTTTATTATAACATCGGTTATATCCGAGAAGTGCTCTTTTGTGAAGCCTATAAATAGGCCTCAGTACTTTCTTATTGGTAGACAATGAATGAATAAAAAAATTTCAATTAAAATTTCAGAACTCTTGAGTTATTGAGATTGAGGTGTGAAGCCTGTGATGTAAAGGGTGTGAAGCCCAAAATCTATCCGGTTCTTATCTCTATTCCTTAAACCTTAATTTTTCTTATTTATTTTCTTGTCAAAATCTTAGTTTTCTATTTCTTTGATGTGAAGGTGATTGTGATCCTCCTGTATTACATCAATTTGATATCAGAGTTTTGGTCTCAATCTCCTTCCAAATTTTCTTCCTCTCAAAAAAAAACCTAGCCTCTCCAAAAACCTAAATCTACTCCAGAAAAATTTTACATTGTTCATCGACGACATTGTTCATCAGCACTGTTCACCGATGACATTGTTCATCGATGACATTGTTCATCGGCACTGTTCAATACAGAGCACATCCGCAGTCCGAAGTTTGTTTCTTAACCGTTCAGAGTCTGATTCGAGTTCTGTCTGAAGTGTTGGGTTCTTGACTAAGTCCCAAAACTACTGAAAAGAATTCACAACAGTTGGATAGCAGATCCGACCTCCACAAGTCCTTGTTTGCTGCTAGTACTGTTCTTGTAGCAGTTCGACAGCGTTTCATAACCCGTTTTCAGCCCGATTCGAGCCATATTCGAGTCGTTGAGACGGGTAACTTCTGAGGTTGTGAATTGAATTTTATAATGGGTTTTATTTTTATGGTCAGTACATATATACTTATGGTGATGACAAGGAAGTTGAACGGGATATGTATGCGACTATCCCGTATTTTCAAGATTCTAATGATCATAATGGGTATGAAAAGTGGGAAGACTATTTTGAAAATTTATTCAGTTATTTCTCCTCAACACCTGAGAAGAAGTACCACTATGCCCAAATGAAGCTGACTGGAGAAGCTTGTTGGTGGTGGAAAGACAACCATATCAACTGTCGATATTGGTTTATCTTACAAGATTTTCGTACCCGGTATGCTTCATACCTCGAGGTCACAATTCAGTGATCTAGTCGCTGAATGTAAGGAGCTCCTAGCTGGCGTGGGAAAAATTCTAGAAAGCAAGGCAGTAGAAGCTATTGAAGATCCAGAATCAGAGCCAGAAGTTGATGATGAACTAGAGCCAAGGCCAGAAATTATTGCTGAGTTACTGTCACTGCAAGAAGAGATTTTCTCACGGCCCACAGAAGTTGTAGAGCTGCCTATTAAGACCCTTATAGATCTTCCAGCAGAGCCTATCATAAAGCTACCATCTTTAGCAGGTATGAGGGCCTCATTATCCTTGAGATTTCCTGATGAGTATGGTCCCTTGCAGATATTTCTACAAGAGACGGTTTCACATGGGATTGACACCTTGATATGTAGATTAGATTTTAGTGGAGTGGAGTTAATTTGTTATGCTACATGTTCCTTGCTTGAGCTATCATCAACTGTAGCTAATCTGTCGCAGGAGCTTGTTCCACCTCCACCACCTTGGCCTCGAGTACCAGTGCTAATGCCACGATCGCCACCTTGGTCCGATTGAGGCGTTTCATAAGGGGAGCTTTCACTCGACAGGGGCGAGATTCTCTCACCTCGAGGGAAATGATGAGGACATCACACCAGTTTCTAATTGTTTTTATTGTCTTAGTTTATTTTGAGTTTGATTGTTGCTTTTATTGTGTTTTGGTACTACATCGGTTATATCCAAGAAGTGCCCTTTTGTAAAACTTATAAATAGGTCTCAGTACTTTCTTATTGATCGATAATGAATGAATTAAAATTTTTCAGTTAAAATTTCAGAGCTCTTGAGTTTTTGGGATTGGGTGTGAAGCTCGTGGTGTAACAGGTGTGAAGCCCGTGGTATAAGGGGTGCGAAACCCAAAATCTATCTGGTTCTTATCTCTATTCCTTAAACCTTAATTTTTCTTATTTATTTTCTTGTCAAGTGCGAAACCCAAAATCTATCCGGTTTTTATCTCTATTCCTTAAACTTTAATTTTTCTTATTTATTTTCTTGTCAAAATCCTAGTTTTCTATTTCTTTGATGTGAAGGTGATTGTGATCCTCCCGTATTACATCACTTCTAGCAATCAATTTTTTGTTAGGTGTTTGACTGCTAAACAAAAATATTTTTAGTGTGGGCTGATATCTTTGATGTTCTTGATGGATGCGGCCTCTGGTTTAGTAATCCTGCAAGCTGTACACTGCCTTCTGATTCTAGGAGTGTGGTTAACAATTGAAACTATCTGTACTTTTATGGTGGTTCAATTTTATTCAGTTCTTTGTTATGGATTTAAATTGTGTATCTGCAATATCATAATTGTTACTGCCCTGTAAATGTTGAATATTTAAAGGGACTTTTTTTTTAACCTAATGTGCCTTCTATGCTTTTCAGCTTTTCAAATACCTCCCAAGATTATCACCAAATGTTACAAATATATTCCGTGAAATGAAGCGTCACTAATGAAGTTTCTCCTGGTAACTTTAATTTGGGAACAACTACTCTAGATTCATGCTTTGACTGTGACTTTCTTTCTTGAATTGTTTCCATCATCTACTACTACTTTTTATAGTTTTCTTTTTTAATTCATTTTTTTCCCCTGAAACTATCATCCTACTATTATAACCAGAACCCTTTTATTGGAATTTTAATTTGATTGTAACTCATGTTTGTATCATGTCCAAACCAAATCTATTCATCCATGTAAAGACTACTAACAAATTTGAAATCTAGTCATACATAAAAAAATAGCATTTATTAGAAAGAGAATCAAGTATGTATTCTCTTCATGATTACATATTTAAAGTTTCTCCATTGTCATTACTCTCTCTCTGTCACACACACACACACACACACACACACACACAACTCACACACACACACACACACACACACAAAGCGAAATTAAAAAATGTTACGATACCCAAAAATCTAGCCTTAGGTGATAGGCACACAACATTTACATCCATATTTCAAGTTTGAAATATTAAAAAACAACATTTATTAGAGATCTCTATTTTGAAAAATATTTGTAATGAGAGAGAGAGAGAGAGAGAGAGAGAGAGAGAGAGAGAGAGTATGATACTTATCCCGAAACGGGGGAGTACGATATTTGTCCCAACAAAGAAGATGGAAGATTTCTATTTTTTTTCCCCATTCAAGATTAGAATTCTCTTGAATCAGAGCAAAAGATTTTTAAAAAAAAGAAAGAAAGAAAGGTACAAATAAAAACTTTTAATAACTTTTATTTTACATAAATTCTATATTTTTGCATGCGCGTAGCACGTGCCCAGAATCTAGTAAACAGTAATTTCAATGGACAGCTCACTCACTCCTAATGGCTTCCCTAGTGAAATTTGTTGCATGAACCTTCAGAATCTTGAAAGAATCTACCTAGTGTTCGGTACAGCCAAACTTAAATTTGGCAATGCAATTAGAAATCTTCTGATGCCAAACTATTCTTTGCTTTTCTTTTTTTAATTTTTAGTTAGCTTCTTATGTTCTGATTGTAGTTTAAAAGCTCGAATAAAGATGGTCAAGGAAGTTGTCTCTCCAATACAGCATATTAATTTCACTCTTACCTGTTCATAGTTTTACTAGATGCAAACCAATTATCTCTAATTTCTTCGATGTGCGCATCTATAGAAATAATTTTTCATAATACCGTTTTCTCTATGTCATGCTAAAGATATATTACTGAAAACTGGCTGTTAGGTAGGTTTTTGTCCCTCTGTAATGCTACTGCAAAAAGGTGTATCCCAGCTGTGTGCCTCTTCCTCTTGTATTCCCTCACTGAAATCAAGGAACTATCTGTTTGTTGGTTCCGAATGTTTTTGGGGGAATATTTTCAAATCATTGCTTAGGATTGCCTCATGCCTTTTTTTCCCTCTTTTTTTCTTTTATCTTTTGCCCCTTCGTAAAAGATTATGTTTGTAACACTCATTCACTCCTTGTAGGAAACTGGTGGGACTCCTCCGACATTTCTCCGTGGGTGCAGAACTGGTGGAAAAATCTTAGAATAGTGGGGGAAGAAAGCTAGCATTGGTGAAGGATTTGCAGGCAGGTTTTATGGTCAAGGTTGGCATGCTGCTGAAGGGAGGCCTCAAGGCTTGCCAAGGCCTCGAGTTTCACAGCCAAGTTCCTAAAGTGCCTTCTTTCTTGCTTTATCTGTTTCAAAAATCGACTAAAAAGGTGGAGACCTAGCTTTTCTCTGGTTAGAGAGACTGCAAGGAGACATGGACAGCACGGTGGAGGTCCTCAACAATTCCATGAGAGGTCTCAACATCAGAAAGTAAATAATAAAGGTAGCTATGGCTGAACAAAACATACAGAGAAGGCAAGGAAAGCAGCAACATAGATAAAGTGGGGCTCTGAAATCACAGGGTGTACCTATTACATATCAATTTATTTGCTAATCTGCTTGCAAGCATGGGTGTTAACTCAAAACAACTTTCTCTGTAGAAAGCAAGGTTTTCCAGAGTAGGGTTTTCCATATCAGTTTTAGGTTCATTTTCAGTTCGACAATTTGAGGTAAAATTATTAATTGTGAGTTTTTTTTTAACTAGTTTCAGTTTGAACATTAAATAAAAGAAAGTACAGTAACACAAATAGGAAGCATCCAGTCCATGAATTTTTTGATAAAATTGATTTGTAATTTTACGTACATGGTTGTGTATAAGCCATTTCATATCATATGACCTTTTATGATTGAACTAGAAAGGAAGCATCTCCTTCAACTGATGACTTGATATGTGCAACAGTAACATACAGGAGGGCGTATGTCCAAATTTTCCTTTTCTTTTGGCATTTCCTCAGGCCTTGTTTGGCTTGTGGAGTTGGAGGAGTAAAGCATTGTTTGGCAACAAGAGTTGGCATGAGTTGGGCTCCCAACTCTTGCTAACTCTTTCAAACACTCAAATCTTAGAAGAGCTAAGAGGGTAATGATGGAGGGTCTAATCAAAGGGTATTTTTGGGACTTTTAAAAAAATTATATGCATTTTGTCCCTTACTTTTGGGGGGCAAGTGCTCAACTCTTACACCAATTCAAAATTGGTGAAGGAGTTAGCCCATCTTCTCTCTAACTCTCACTAACTTTTCTCTTTAAAAATCTCTAACTCCAAAACTCCAACTCTAGTTACCAAACGAGGCCTAAGAGTTGGGGGTTGTAGAGAGAAGAAGTAGGAAAAGTAATAGAAGTGTAGGAGTTGAGCAGTTACCCCTAAAAAATTTGTGGCAAAGTGCATAACATTTTTATTGAAAATTTTCATTTTATCTTAGACAAACCATATAATGACTATCTCTTAACTCTTAGTTCAAATGAGTGTTTGGAAGAGTTAGCAAGAGTTAGAAGCCTAACTCTCGCTAACTCTTATAGCAAAACAAGGCCTTAGACTTTCTTTTTTGGAAAAAGGCGCATAGGTATTTCATTAGACTGTTCTAAAGATAAAAGTGTTCAAGCAGAGAGTCGTGAGTTTTTTGCTCTTATTTATTGCTACCATTAAAGGAAAGCTATGATGAGTCAACCTTGTGCTATAAGAAGAATGAGTTGAATAGCTTTAGTTTAGTTTTTAAACTGACCGGAAATTTTCCCCATGTTATAGCTTCACCAATAACCCTTTCCATAATAGAATGAAAAAAGACATCAAATATTTGTAGAAATTCATTCATCCCACCCCCACCCCAACCCACCCCTCCCCCCCTCTCCCCCCAAAAAAAAAAAAAAAAAAAAAAAAACAACTCCCACCAAAAAAAGGAGGGGGGGAGTGGGGGTTCGCTCTGCACATTGGAGGCTATTCTTGCTTTAAAGGTGACTCATCTTGTAATAAAGAAACAGAATTATCTTTTTGTCAATCTTTGACAATATTTTAACAATTATCAAACTATTATTTTTATTTTCTAAGTTATCTTTCAAGTCTACTAATAAATTCCTCGACAGTAAGAAATCAAATATTAGAGAGTAGAGAAATGACTTTTCGAGAAATGGTTTCCTGTACAATTATGACATTTCACTTGCATTTTAGTATATAACTAAAGCGGAAGAAAATTACTTGACAATATTCTATTTAAGCTGGCTATTTAGACCTTACACAATGGAGATTCCTTTGACGCATCTCCTATCACTTTCTTGATCAACGCATCTTCCTTTCCTTGATTTTATCTTCGTCCCTCCTCTTTCTCCTCTTTCCCTTTTCAATATAACATTCTCTCTCTTATATCTTCTCCATGTGTCTCAAAATGCAATAAAAAGAAAAGTCACTTAAAAATATCAGATGTCATAAATTATCGGAAATATCTCATCCAAAAGATACACCAAACCATGCTCGACTATGATAGGCATTTATTATTTTGCTTTTTTCTTATTTCTTATTTATAGGGCATGCATAACCTTTCTATATTACAAACTTACTGAGAAAAAATAATAAAGAAAGAAAAAAAAAATGTTTATTGATAAGCTACCTTCGAAGATAAACGATAACATCAGTGCCAAGGGTGTTACACCGGGGTCCCGGGCATGTACTGGACCCTTCTAAAATGTATGCACTTCACTATCAGACAGTTACGATAAATAGTAACATTATTTGATATGTGAGAAAGCAGTTGTGGTATGAGATGCAGTTAAGTACCACATTAGTTAGTTAAGAATAATGAACAAAATTAGAGACATATGCTAGGTTATACATCTTTGAGTATCAATTGTTTCTTTTACAGTGATGCGATATCTTCTATTTTACAGTTTTATTCATATATTCCTTATCTAGTTTTTTTTAATAGTAATATCGTATTACGCACGCATAACCTACACGTGCACTTCCTTTATTTTACATGTTTGTTGAGAGATTTTGAGTCTCATGGGTTTGCATTGCACAGGTGCTACAGACAGTATAGGGTATTTTGCGGAGGGGGATAAAGCTCTCTACGAGAATCCAGTTGAGCACCAGTGACCATGACTTTCCACTACAGTTTTTCCGAGTCTTGATCCTAATTGTTTCTCTTGATTTATGTTAGAGTTTATGTATTGCCACTCTGGTTTATTTATACTCTAATGATTATACTTTAATGACTTTTGGATCTAGATATTTGCTTTGTTTTGTTGGACTACTTCGTTGGTGTTCTCAGAAAAATTGAAGCGTATAAAATCTTTATTTGATTGTAAAGAAAATTACAGCAACTCAATAATCCGATTACAAAAGAGGGAAGAATGATTGAATTTTTCCTTTCTTTAGTGTCGGGCTTTTGATGTAGCAGTGGAGAGTGATTCTTATTCTCTGTTGATGAACCGAACCGGAAACTTGATCTTCGGATTTTCTTGCTCTCGTTGGAAGCATGCCGGTAAAGTATAAAACCTTAATTAGTAGCTAAAATCTCAAAGAGATTATAAAACTTGAACTCAGTAAGTTTATAAAGAGTATTCTCTTTCAGTAGTCTTGTGCTCAATCTTCAGCTTTTTGTAGTTATCCAACTTCAAGTATTAAGCATCGAGTGTACCTTTTTGGAGATTCTCCTCCTCTAGCCCATGGCTTCTTGGGTTCCTCCTCCAGAACTCTCCCCATTTTCCCCTAACTATTCATAGCTATTTATAGAGGATTCTGGGGTGTAATTAATTCCTTAAATCTCTCCATAATGGTAGGTGTAACCAACCCCTTAAATCTCTCCATAATGGGAAGTAATTTCCATTATGTGGAGAGAAAATGGAGTATAACTGATCAAATTCGTGGCTGTATGTTACAGCAGAAATGCAAGTCCGCTAGGCCAGAACCTCGCTCTGATGCGCGGAGCTCACAAGCTCGCGTCTGTGTTGGAACGCGAAGCTCACAGGCTTGCGTTGAAGTTCAAAAGTGAAGCTACACAAGCTTGTGTTTTAATGTCGAAACGTGACCCTAAAGTCCATGTATTAAAGAGTAACACGACTATCGTGTTTGACACAGAATGCGATCCTCGCGTCGTGTTGTTGATGAAGTACGACGTTCGTGTTTGAGGTTAGAATGTGACTTCCACTTTTGCAAGGTCCGCGTCTGAGATTTGGGAATGCGACCCCTGCGTTTGACAAAGGACGCGAGATCCGCGTTCGGGTTGAAATGTGACCCTCACATTTGGCATGAGACTTGCGTCTGAGACTTAGTTTTCAGTAATTTTTAGACAGCCTACAGAACTCCCTCCAAAGTTTTTGAAACCCGCGGTTGACTGGGACGGATTTCAGAGTACTTTGGACTTCATGTTGACTTCGGATACCCGTGATTGGACTGACAATCTTTTGAGATGCCCAGAGCTTGATTTTATCTGGATTTCGGTTTTCGTGAGTGTACTATTGAATTGCTTGAAGCCTCCAGGGAAGATTATAATGAATGTCTTAAAAACTCAGTGTAGAACTTGTATGAGCTTTGATTTGTTTGTCGGTGTACTATTGAACCGGTAGATTTGTCGATTGCATTTGCCAGTGTACTGTTGAATTGATTACAAAAGTAGGAACATACTTTTTGTATGGTGGAGAGAGAACGCAGCTCTCAGTTGGACGCTACTGTCACGTTAGACGCGTCCCTCATCTTATCCTGAGACATGTTAGTCATGCTTAGATGTGATTCTCAGTGAAGACACAAGTCCTCATTTGGATGCCACTCTGACTTGGGACTCTTAGGTCTCTCTAAGAGTTTCTGGACGCGAATGTTCCTTGAATGCATCGTGTTGGACACATGTCTTGCTCAGATCGAGCTTGAAATTCCCGAGCGAATCAAGGCCATTGAAGGGCCTATAAAAAGGCCAGGGGTCTCTCAACCGTTATTTATTTTGACTGTCTTCTCCATCAAACCCGCATCTGAAGAAATTTCAAAGTCCTTGAGCTTTCAGAGGAACCCAAAGCTTTTAAGCTTTTCTCAATCTTCTTCGAAAATTATTGTCATCAAATGGCTCCGAAGTCAAAGAACGTTGTTTCCTCTTCTGGCATCGTCATTGCTACAACCCTATGGATGGCACTCCTTCTCAAGAGGTCCCCATTTCAGGTAAGAAATAGCTTTTACCATTATTGAATACGAAGAGACACTGTCTTTTAAGTTCTTTTTGAAGTTTTAAAACTTCTGTTGAAGTTGAACAGTCGACGCAGGGCTCACAAGTCTGCGTTTGATTTGTAGACGTGAATCTCGCGTTGATGAGCAGAACGCGGATTTGATGATCTTCACGTTTTGTTTTGTCAATGTGACCTTCACGTCTATGATTTAGACGCGAGCCCGGCGAGCTTCGCATTTTAAGACTCTGATGGCGGATCTCGTTCATTATGATATTCACGTTTGAGTCTCCAGACTTGAAAATTTTTCTAAGTCTTCAAGTGAGAAACTCAGATGCGGGCTTCATATGAGCCTCACATTTCAATAATTAAACACGAGTCTCATGTGTTGAGCCCCGCGTTTAAGTTTCAACACTTTGACATTTTTTCTTGTCTTCTTGATCACCCTGTGTTCTTTTTGTAGTGAGGTATTCTTTGAGTCCTCTGATGAAGAGGAATCACTTTGGCCACATTGACAGTGCTGACCCCAATGTCCTTTTCAGCTTGCGAAAGATAACCCCTGCATTCATCGGAGCAAATAAGAAACGACAAGCCCGCTTGACTGGCAACTACTCAGGAAGTCAGAGTTCCTTTTCGGAGATGGTATTAAAGAGGGCGAGGAAGATCTGTGCAATGGAGACTATAAGTGGCTTTGTTAGATCTAGACCTCTCTGGAGTATTATTGGTTTGCACCCAGATAATGTTGGACACGATGCACCTGTTGGCCCAGAGGCCTTCCACTCTAGTTTTGATGATGATTAATTCATGTAGTTATGTTTACTAATAATCTTATGATATTTAGTTTCAGATATTTAACCAAGATATTAGTAGGTGATTAGCTTCAACAAAAGTATTTTGGAGCTTCTCACATGGTGATTACAAGTGGTATCAGAGCCAAGTGCTCTTGATTTGGGTCTTACAACCTAGAGTTAAAGATCCTCATTTTTAACTAATCACAATATTTGTACACACACTATGGATTTCATGTCACCTCCCACCTTTGACATTCTTAACATCCAAACTTGAAAGGTTAAGATGTCTTTGTACCTCAAAGTCCTAGGCATTCATGTTTATTTTACCACTATTAAAGATTCTTATTGTTTAAATGGCAAAAATATTGAGGCTAATGCAAAAGCTCTACATGCTTTAAAGTCAACCATAAATGATAAATATTTATCTAGGGTTTCTAACATTGATTCGGCTTTTGTAGTATGGAACTCCTTGATCTCCCTTGGCGAACAAGAACAATATTATGCGGGGAGCGACTCGGATTTTGGAAGTGACGCTTCCAACATGTGCTACATGGTCCAAGGGGATAACCCCCTTGAGGTAACTACCGAATCCGAGGTAGAAGAAGATGTTGACATGTCCTATGATGAGCTTACTTCATTTTGTTAACAACTAATTGAAAAACATGACACGCTTAAAAGGGATAACAAGAAAATGAAAAATAAAATTGATTATATGTCAAAAGAAAAGGATTCTTTTCAAACTAAATTTGAAAATGTTCTAAAAGAAAATGAGTCTTTTAAAAATAAAATTGCATGCATTGAAAAAGAAAATGAAAATTTGAAAAATGAAAATATTTCCTTCCTTTCTAAATTGAATGATATGTGTAAAGGAAATACTTTTTTAAAAAGATAAGATTGTTTTGGTGGAAAAACAAAAGGAAGTTACTTTGTAAGAAAACAACTCTTTAAAAAGAAAAATGGTTGAAAAAGAAAAAGTAAATGTTTCTAAAAGAAAAAGATTGTTGATCATGCTCTTCATGCCACAACCATTGAAAAAAATGAAGTTAAAAATTTAAAAAATAAAATTGATTGTTTGAGCTCAACTTTGAGCAAATGTGCATTTAATCATAAGAAATTGGAATCCTTGTTTCAAAAGAAACAAGTTCCCATGTTCATGCACAACACCCACAACAAGCATATGCACACTTTGCACATCATGATCACACTCATTCACATATGCATCCTAGAGTGTACAAGTGTATAAATTGTGGCCGCAAAGGCCATTTAGCAAGATTTTGTTATAATAAGATAAATGCTATGAATTTTGCTAACAAAAATATTTGGGTTCCTTACAATGCTAACCCTCGTGGACCCAAAAGAAAATGGGTACCAAAATCTCTACCTTGTGCTTTCGATGTAGGTGCGGGCTCTCACAAAACGTGAGAGAGTTGGTGCATTGATGGTGGATGCACATGGACTTGATGGACACACATTTGATGCACTGCTATCAAGGAGGTTTGGTGGGATGACCACCATGTTTTGGAGATTTGGAGTATAATTCATGTGTTGGTAACTATCTCTAAAACTCCTAATTTATTTACATGCTTTTTCATATATGATATTTTTAGCATGTTCATTTGTTTTGTGCCTCATATGGTAAATACTAGTTTAAATGTAGTTTTTATCAAAACTTGGATATATACATGTACAAGTAGTGAACGACATTTGATTCATATATGTTTGCACTTCATTGCTCATTTGTACTCACTATATGCACATGTATAGACTAGTTTTTATGATTCTCTCATTTACACTTGTTTTGTCTATTTTCATGTTTTGCTTTATGTATATGCAACTTTTATTCAAATTTAATGAATATACATGTATGTCTCTTGAGTCTCTTGCCTTCATGCAAATCATATCATAGACTCTTTTTATGTTTGGGATATGTATGCATATTATTAGTTTTGGATAAAAAACATACATATACCTAGAAGTTTGTTTTAAGATGAAAAATAAATTTTCATGATTTGTTTGATAAAATGAGATTCATGCTTGTTTTGAGCTTTATTGACTAATTTCATGAATATGCTATTCATATGTTATTTGTACACTCATATTTAATTTATTTTCTCATGACTATGTTTTCATGAGTCTTTATGAGCTATATAGATTTTGAGTGTCAACCTTTATGTATTTAGCATGTTTTATGATATACATATGATTTGGTTTCATGTTTTGAAGGATCTTTAACTAGTTTTTCAAAAATTATCTTTAACTAGTTATTTATTCTTCAATTGGTAGTATTTTTCAAAATAAAATATTTTCAAACTTTATTTTTGAAAACCCCTACCTATCCCCTCAAGGGCGGTTGGTTGGGCGACCATGCCTTGTATACTTAATATTGAAAATCTTTTTAAATATGTGCATGAAATGGGTGGTAAGTAATATGAGTTATACACTTGATCTTATTATGTTTTTAATTGGTATCATTTCATCTTTTCAATTGGTATCACTATTGACATTTCTTTTTGTATACTCATATATGTTTTTATATATGTATGCCTTTCACTTCAAATAGTATCAATTTCGATTGGTATTAAAATTTCCATACATATATATATGCTTTATTTGTACTTACTATATCTCTATATCTTTGAGCATAAATTTTAGTTATGCTAAGCTTGATTTCTTAAATGACTATTATTTCAATTGATTATGTTTCAATTGGTATCATATACAAGCTTATGCATCATTTTATTTAATTTTTCATAAAGGGGGAGAAAATTTATATTTACCTTACAATTTCCTTTTCCAATTATTCGTTATTCTACTCCCACATTTTATGTTAAAAAAATGATTAAAAAAAGGATATTGATTATTTTTGATATCATATACTTTTAATGAAAAATTACTTTTAATTGGTACTAATCTTTACAAATTGGTATCAAGATTACCTATAAGTTTACTAACAATTGGTATGTTTTTTTTGATATCAAAATTGTTGGTTGAATTGCTCAAAATGATTTATTTACTTACAATTGGTATTTAATTGGTATTTACTTACAATTGGTATCAATTGGTATTTAAATTTATATTAAAACATTTATTTTATGTACCACATTATGTACTTTCAATTGGTATATTTCATTGATATCATGATGCACTCGATTGATATATTTTTTTTCAAATTGGTATCATAATGTTTTGTTTTCATTTCACCCCTTATTGATATTTTTTTTGTTTAAGACAAAAAGGGGGAGAACATTGTTTTCTTTGACCCCTTTGTTGATGATTGACAAAAAGGGAGAGAAAGATTTTGAGTTTATATATGCATATGTGTGTTTTTGTTTTTGCATATATTGAGTTTATGAGAAAATGATTTTGAGAGTTTAAACAAAAATGGGGAGAAGGTTTTTGAAACATATGTTTGTGTTATGCATGTTTTCTCTCTCCTAGTTGTTGCATATATTTGTTTATGCATATTCATGTTTAATATTCATTGAATGTCTTATTTTATTGCTATGCATGAGTTAAGGGGGAGCTTCTTTGAAGCTTAACTTTAATCCATGCATATATAACTTCATGAGTTTTGTCATCATCAAAAAGGGGGAGATTGTTGGCCCAGAGGTCTTCCACTCTAGTTTTGATGATGATTAACTCATGTAGTTATGTTTACTAATAATCTTGTGATATTTAGTTTCAGATATTTAACCAAGATATTAGTAGGTGATTAGCTTCAACAAAAGTGTTTTGGAGCTTCTCACATGGTGATTACAGCACCAGTATGATCTCAGATCCTCCCTTCACCAATCTTGTTCAAGGAAGTGACAACAATGAGCACGATGCACTTGAAGGTCATAGGAAAGAGTACATCACTGGTATTGGCTCCTCCCTTCACTAATCTTGTTCAGGGGAGCGACAGCAATGAGCACGATACACTTGAAGGTTACGAGAAAGAGGACATCACTAGTACGGTCTCGGATCCTCCCTTCACCAATCTTGTTTAAAGAAGTGACACCAATCAGAAACTCATGCTCATTGGAACAAAATATTTCACTAAGCGAAGAATCATGACCTTGTGCAGAAGGAGGCCTTTCGTGCCCAGTTGGTCGGGTGGAATCAAAATGTTCCACTATATTTTGACCTTGAGAAACACCATCATTCTCAAGAGGAGAGGAAGTAGATCTACTATTTTGGATGTAGAGAAATTTGATCACGAAGATAATCTTCAATGAAGAAGTTTTTAGACATGCAGCTTGCTGCAAAGAAGCTTTTGTCAGAAAAAGAGTTGAGGGTCCAAGCTCTGGATGAGGTTGAGAAAGCGCGCCAACGAGACATTCAATGACTCAAGAACCAGATAAAGTCTCTCGCTGAGCGAGATTAACTTTTGTCTCTTCTTCCTTTTGTAACACTCTTCCTATTGAATAAGAGAATGTATGTATCACTTTTACCATTTTAATTTGAATAATAAAAGTGATATTTTACCTTTGTATCATTTTTATTTTCTATTTGTGTTCAAAAATTAAACGGACTAGAGATATTGAATTTTAACTGCCAGAGGTAACAATTAACGTAGCAATTGAAAGTTAAGTAACTCCACTAGAGAAGTAAAGTTAGAGGGGCGTGATTTTTAACCTGGTAACTCGTCTCCGCTAAGAAAATTGAGAAGATTCACTGTTAAAGGTGTAGTGTTTAACATAATAGGGATATGCTAGATGTGTGATATTAACTTAGCATTGAAATGAGTGCTAAAAGTGTAATGTTAACTTAGCACTGAGGAATCTCATTTTCACTGAAAAAAATCGAGAAGATCATTGTCATAGGTGTAATATTAACTTAACGGGGATATGAATTTGCAATTTGAGCAAATTTGAATTGTCAGAGGTATAATATTTGACAAAGATTTGTATTGCGATATGAGCAATTTTAGTCAGAGGTGTGATATTAACTTGACCGAGACCTGTAATGCAGTAGGAACAATTTTGATGGAATTTTCATTCTATTGAAGAGAATTGACAAGTTGAAATTTTATCCACTGAGAAAATCACAGTTAGATGTATAATGTTAACTTAACAATGGGGTATGTCAGAAGTGTGATATTAACTTGACATTGGTTAAATTCATGATTTGAATGAATTTTATGGACTTATTATTCTATTAATGAGAATAACAAGTGGATTTTGATCCACTGGGGATTTATGAAAATTTTTACCCTTAGAAGTGTAATGTTAACGTGACAGGCTTGAATTTGAAGTTTGAGCAAATTTAGTTATCAGAGGTGTGATATTAACTTGATAAGAATGTATGTTAGAGGTATGATATTAACTTAGCATCAAGAACGTCTCGTTTTCATTGAGAAAATCAAGGAGATCACTGTTAGAGCTGTAATGTTAACTTAACAGTGAAATGAGTGCTTGAGGTGTAGTATTAACTTAGCACTGAAAAGGAATTACTGTCAAAGGTATGGTATTAACTTAACAGTGATTTGTCTTGTGATTTGATCAAATTTAGTCAGAGGTATGATGTTAACTTGACCGAGATTTATCTTGTGATTTGGGCAAGTTTAGTGGACCTGTCATTCTATTGAAGAAAATTGGACAAGTAGAAGTTATAACCATTGGGGATATATTGAAGTCTTACTATCAGAGGTTTAATGTTAATGTGACAAGTTTGATCTGTAATTCATTCCTATTGCAGAAATGAATGCAGCTTTTTGTGGATCTACCATTTCATGGAAAGGAATTGATAGAAAACTTTGGTGAAGACAGGTGGGATCAGGTCCCTTGGGATTTTTTTAAAACCCTTAGTTATTAATGAATTTGTTATGCCTTTATCAACTACCGTTTGAGTTAGGCCAGCCATGCTATTCCCCTCAGCATGATGAGTTATCCAGGATTTTGTATTGGACTTAAAAGCCAAAGTGTTCCGCTATCCTTTAGCCATCAAAGGTATTGGATTGTTATTCCACAGATAACTTCTAAAATGCTACTAGGGATTAAAGAAGTATAAACTCCTTGGAAAATTTACAGGAAAATTGGCATTTCTTGTAAGTACTTATTTGATCAGAGGTGGGGTGTTAACTTGATCATGGATAGTACTTTTTTGTTTGGAGTAGTACACGATGTACTTCCATGGAATTTTTATTCCACGGGAATGACAAACATATATAGTATTTGATATTATACTGATGGAATGATTTAGATTGTCCAGAGATAACTATTGAATGTGACGGCTATCGAAGTCGGATTACCTTTTGCCCAGTAGATTCAATGCTATATGTTCTTGTAATCTTTCTGGCTTACTCTTGCAATTATGTCTTCTACTCGTTCGCCTTGTAAGACTAGCTACTTTCAGGTGTGACTTTGAGCTACTTCTATTTGAGTTAGGAGTGTGGTTTACAGGTTATGGCGGTAAGTCTCTACTAGCATAGACTGTGTCATACCACTTGGACATCGGAGCACCATACTCTGAAATCTCACCACAAATGTTTTGATTGACTCTTCTTTCTTCTGCTTTATAGCGAGGAAAGTTGGCAAGGATACTTCGGTATCGTCTTTGAAGAACGCCAGAAAAAGCTTCTTGAGGTCGGTCAATTTCTTAATAGAGCTGGAAGGAAGCTTCATGAACCATTCAAAGGCAACCCCCTTGAGGGCGCCGATGAATAACGAGCCATATTGGTGTCGTTTGCTACTACATTCTCTGTTTGGGATTTGAAGTAGTATTTATGTTGGATTGGCGAACCTTTCCTATCAAAGGCGTGCAATTTGGTGCCTTGCACTTGGGAGGATAAGGAGCTGAATCCCACTCGACTGGGTATAGTCTGACCACCCCCACTTCTTGAAGATTGCTTCAATTTGAGATAGCCTTCAGGCTTTTCTCAAGCTCGTTCATCTTCTTGGCATGATTATCTTCTGAATTCTCAGGTTCTTCAGAAGAAGAAGACTAAGGAATTTCATATCCAAAGTTATTCTGATTGCCATCAGAGTGTTCGGAGGTAGAGTTTTCATCCACCTTCTCTTTACCCTTATTTTTGCGGGAAGAAGCTTTAGTCTTCGGACTTTTTGTCTTCTTCTTCAACTTTTTAAGCAAAAGAGCTATCATCTTCTTAAGATTGTTGATAGACTCTTGTTGAGTTTGAAACATCTTGTGTTGTACCTATTACACTCGAGCTTGCTCCTCAAATTTCTTAGCTATCTCTTCTGGAATATCAGCCATATATGTGAAGGCTTATGTCTCCCTATAAGAGTTAAATGATTGTGATCCCACGATGATAGAGTGCTCATCTTCTGTTTCAAGCCCTCTAGCCAACGCATTGTAGTCGATTGGGACAACTGCTCAAGTATGGACCCGAGTGTGTTGGTAAATTCCTTCAGGCTCTATCATATTTCTTTCAAACCTGAGGACGTTTAGTATCTGACTCCTTAAAACTAAAGGCAAGTTGCTTCCTTTCGTCTTGTTTGGTGTGGTGTTTGGACCCTCCATGTTGGAAGTCACCTTCGGGTACTCAGCGTCAGAGAATGACTTCTTCTTGTGAGATTGTCGCCTCTTGGCAGAGTTTGAGTTTGAAGCCTTTGACAATAGGCAAAAAACTGACGGCTTAGTCATCTGAAAGTTACAGTGACAATCAGAGAGCACCACCGAGATGAGCTGCTCACAATGACACTAAGGAGCGATTTGATGAGCACTCCTCTTTCTTACCAAATAGTCCCTCAGATCTGTTGCAGGGGTATTTGAAGAACTAGCCTCAAATGCATGGGGTGAGGGCTTACTAGTTTACATTTGAACTTAGCATCTTGGGGCTGGACACAAACCTCGCGTTTCTGAAGTGAAACACGAAGGTCTCATTCTGGCGTAGCGTCTTGTTGAACGCAGGTCTCGCGCTTCTAAAGAGAAATGTGAAGCTCGCATTTTAACACTGTCTACTAATGCGACTCTCACGTTTTAGAATTGAATTTTTGGCACGGCCTTAGGCTGAACGTGGATCTCACGTTCTTGAAGCGAGACGCGCATTTCACATTTTGGCACAGCTTGAGGGTAGACGCGAACTTCGCGTTTTGGCATAGCTTGAGGCTGGACGCAACTTCATGTTTTGGCGCTGAAACGCGTAGCTCGTGAACGCGAGCATCACGTTTTATTGCAGAAACACGGCGCTAAATATGAGCTTTGCGTTTGGTGCCAACAACACTGTCTTTAACCTCTGTTTGCTGATGGCAAGCTTGACGTCTTCATCGACGATCAACAATTCGCTTGGCTCGCAAGAGTTGTTGAGAACCCCCTGCAAACTGAGTTAGTAGAGCCTTGGGAGGAGTTTGGCAGTGAGATTGGCCTCCTCCACTGTGTTGGCCATGAGCCAAGACATTGGCTTTGCGGGTCTCTTGAGAGAAGTTGTCGTAAGCCATGTTGGCTCCACAGGAGGTTGTCAGACCCTCAAGAGAAGTTGAGCCACTTATTTAGCATATGGGCTTCTCTATGAGATATCTCTGAAGAGACTTGAGAGTGAGTCTTGCTTGAAACTTTGGGGCTAATGGAGCCCGAGGAGAGAAACTCTTCAAATTTCTCTTGGTCGAACTCTACGACGAGCGATTTGACTGTTGATCCGAGAAACTTGAGGTTGACTTGCGTTACAACCTTCCCATCAGTGGAGAAAATATTCCCCAGCGAAGTCGCCATCTTTTGTTTCTCAGAAAAATTGAAGCGTGTAAAATCATTATTTGATTGTTAAAAAAATTACAGCAGATCTATAATCCGATTACAAAAGAGGGAAGAATGGTTTGATCTCCCCTTTGTTTAGTGTCGGGTTTTTGATGTAGCGGTGGAGAGTGATTCTTGTTCTCTGTTGACGAGCCAAACTGGAAGCTTGATCTTCAGATTTTCTTACTCTCGAAGGAAGCACACTGGTAAAGTATAAAACCTTAATCAGTGGCTAAATCTCAAAGAGATTATAAAACTTGAATTCAGCAAGTTTATAAAGAGTATTCTCTTTCAGTAGTCTTGTGCTTAAGTTTCGGCTTTTTGTAATTATCCAGCTTCAAGTATTAAGTATCAAGTATGCTTTTTGGGGATTCTCCTCTTCTAACTTATGACTTCTTGGGTTCCTCCTCCAGAACTCTCCCCTTTTTTCCTACTTATTCATAGCTATTTATAGAGGATTCTGGAGTGTAAATAACCACTTAAATCTCTCCATAATGAGAGAGGTGTAACCAACCCCTTAAATCTCTCCATAATGGAAAGTTATTCCCCATTATGTGGAGAGATAATGGGATATAACTAACCAAGTTCGTGGCTATCAGCTATAGCAGGAAAGCGGGTTTGCGTTAGGCCAGGACTTCGCTCTGATGTTGAGACGCGGAGCTCACAGGCTCGCATTTGTGTTGAAATGCGGAGCTTACAAGCTTGTGTTGAAGTTGAAACGTGAAGCTACAGAGGCTTGCGTTTTGATGTTGAAACTTGATCCTGAGGTCCGCGTATTAAAGAGCAACATGACTATCGTGTTGACACAGAACGCGATCCTCACATCGTGTTATTGATGAAGTATGACATCCGTGTTTGAGATTAGAATACAAGCTCCGCTTTTGCAAGGTCCGCGTCTGAGTTTTGGGAACGCAATCTCCCGTTTGACAAAAGACGCGAGGTTAGTTTGTTATTTGATCTATCTTAAAATTTGATTAATTGTTTCTTGTCATGAATACACGTGGTATATGCAATATTATTGTTGCAGCAGGTTTATGTGTATAGGTTAGTTAAGCTTAGCACTTTTTAGGGACTAGTTCACTCCTATGAATATGTCGCCATCCTTCATCATGTGCTTTTTGTCCTTAGTTTTGAACATCGGGTCATGACTAAGTTTTTTTTTTGGTTTCAGAGCCTAGGTTTTAGGGGTCATATTCCTATATGATTTCAATCTAGACAAAGATCTTAGGGCTAGTAACTGTTGAAATATAATATAACATGCATATATCTTTTTCCTTTGAAGATCTATCCCTTTTGAAAATCTTAACATTTTGTAGACTTCAACCTTTTCTTCCAGAGTAATCTAGATTTTTCTTCCCGATTCCATTTTCTTGATTTTAATTCGCGAAACTGGTAACTCTTTTCCGAAGTCGATGGCAAAAATCAGAGTGCACAGTGAAAGCGTGATGGGCAATCAAAGTGGATGACTCAAATTTTTGAAGGACCGATCTGTTCCACTTGTCCTAGTATCTTGGGATAAGCATTCTTCAGGAGAAGCGAATTGAGAGTGAGAGGACAACATTCGATCCCGTAACCCGCATCTTTTTTCTTGATCCGCGGATGTCATTCTTTCGGTTCTCATGCTCATTATTTATTCTAAATTTTCAGGACGAAATTTTTGTTAAGTGGGTATGATTGTAACCCCTATACTCCCTAATACTAATAAATATGTTGTATATTATATTAAATTATTTTTTAACTTTTAAACTATTTTCTTAAAGTAATTATTTAATTTTCTAATTTTTCAGGTTGACTAGGGATGGATACGGACCAACTGCCCATTTTTATTTTAAATTAGCTTTCAGTGTAGTTGAACTTTATTTTCCCTTCATCCCTTAGAGCCTTTATTTTCCTTTCATTCCTTAAGAATTTTAGCCGTCGTTTACTGTTGGGAACCTGGGAGATTAGGATTTGAAGTGGAGAGACTTGCCGGCCGTCGGATACGCTTTTCTGTCAGATGTCAACGCGATCTTCGTCACTTCTTCTTCTTCTCCCCTTTCGAAACCTCACAAAGGCAAGTGTATCTTTTTCTTTTCTCTACTGATTTGAATGGATCAGTAGTTTTATTTTATTATTAGTAAATTTTTTGTGAGGATTCTATTGTTATTTGATGCTATTGGACAACTATGTTTGCATAAGTGAAACAATGCTCCTTCTGCATTATCGTAGAGATTTCCAAAATACAAATTTTCCATCTGTTAATGTATGATGTTGGATATATTTTTAATATATTATTATTCAAAGTGGCACAAATCATTTCAATAATCAAAATCATGCACATGCGAATTCTTGAATACACTTATAAGCTTGTAACAAATCAATGTGATTATCTTTCTTAAGAGAAAGTCAAAGGAATTACTTTTACTTTTCATAGGCTACTTAACCAATAGGTTTAACCAGATTTATTGTCATGCCCTGCTTCTCAAAATATACAATAGTGGGGATGCGACGAGAGTTGGCGACGTATATACGTGAGAAGAATACTCCACACATATATACACTAAGCCTCAATACAGGGAATAAGTACATTATACACAAATATTTCAATATTAAATAAGTATAAAAATACCTGCAAAAGAGGTCAGTGATTATGATAAATATGAAAACATGTATAAATAAGAAAATAAAGACAGAATAATAAAGTTACCTATGAATAATATAGTCACGAGTCTCCTATAAGTATCCATAAAACATCAGGTGATCTCCAATTGAGGAAGTAACTTCAGGGTCGTCAGAAAGCGACCTAGTGAGTAGTAGAATGAGAAAAGTAGTAATAAATATTAAAAAAGTATTACAATCACGATAATATATAATACTTATTTACGTATCAGTGATATAATATAATTATACTAACATTCAGTATGTGTGTGTGTATGCTAATGTTATATTAGCACTATAACATTATCAATGCCTAGCATGTTACAACGATGCTTCCTCTATGATATTACAAAACATGATTAAAATAATAATGATATTTAATCGAGAAGAGTTATATATATCAATTAACATTATATTATTTTATAATAATTAACATGTTTTTAATATGTAATATGAGATAGATACATAATTTTTATTATACACTTAATGAAATCAGTTTGTACTATTAATATGTATCAAGTCTTAATTATTTTATATTTACTATTTACACTAATAGTATAAGTAACATGACAATATAATGATGATAAATATGAATATCTACACATGAAATAAATACAAGTAATCATGTTATAGTATTTGTGATTATATAAGAACAATGTGTCTACATATAATATATGTAATGCAGAGTATACATATAACATGGTGGTGGATAAAAAAAAAATCTAGTAATGAAACACTATATAAACAGACAATAATAATATACATGTATCGAGTATTATATTTATTTATATAATAATAACAATTACTATCGCCTGATATTTTAATCAATCTCTTATAGTGTCTCATACTACTAGCAATTCATACCGGAGCCCATACTCTATCCAAAATCATTCGAATATGGCATACGAGTACCACTATCCAAACGAGAGAGTGACCAAACAACAAGCGTTCCTATTATTATCATTGTTTATACTGTTTTATTATGTTAATTAAAAACTCATTGATCAAATAGCTCTAATCAGGTAAGTGTATCCCGTGCATATCTGAGATCACGACCTTAAACAGTCCCCTGATTGCTAAGACCAGGGCCACCCGCTAAGGCGAAATAGGAAACAGGAAATGAAAAGGTAGCCAGCACTACCTTGTCCCTTGCAGTGGGACTAATATGGATTTATGACATCCACCCAATAACCTACCTAGTCTATCGTTTAGTTTTTTCCAACTTATGTTATATTTATTATATTTAACTACACAAATATAATAATAATCACGTGTAACAAGATAACAGGAGATAATAGGCATATGATCCATAAGACGTGAGACTCTAGAGGCCCCCTATGGGGTTCAAGAGGTGGCCTTCACCACATTTGTGGTGTGACATTTTATCTCGTGTGGCACTTAATTCCACACATCTTAGGTCAATTGTCGATATATCCAGATAACAAGAGTTTCATATCAATATCAGAAGTACAAGAAATAGTCATGTACCATATCCAGAAAATATTCATGTAACAGTAATATAGGAATATACAAGTAACAGTAATCCATACAATAGAAACAATGATCCATGTAACAGGAATACATGAACAAACAAAGTATATATACAAGTGAATTCATATAACAGTAATATAAGAACATGAAATAATAGTTTTCAGTGTAACAAATATCCGTGCAACGATGGTGCAAGTACATGAAATAACAATATCCAGTGTAATAAAGTATCCGTGTAAGGGTATTATAAGTACATGAAATAACAGTATCAGATTTAATATAATATCCTTATAACAATGATACTATTACATGAAATAACAGTATCCAGTGTTATAGAGTACTCGTGTACTAATGTTACAAGTACATGAAATAACAGTGTTCAATGTAATAGAATATCCGTGTAATAGTGATACAAGTACATGAAATAACAGTGTACATGCTTATAACAACACATAGAAATGTGCATACGATAGTGACTCACGAACATGAATTAAGAGTGTTGGTGTATCTTTGTCTATCCTCATGACTCAGATAACAGTGACAGGATAATTATGATGAATAGTATCAGTATATCAATATTTATCCCAATAACTTTAATATCATTAACAGACCGTATTACAATGTGATTATATACAATTTCTACTTTCAAACTCTTCACAACCGTATAAATAATTATTAATTTATTTATTAGAATTATTAACTTATTAATCCTGAATTTCTTTAATCCACCGCCTAATATTTACTCGATATTTAGATAATTCACCAATATTTTATATTAAATCTAGAAACAAATTATATTATTATTTCATTGGATAGGTTTAGAGAGCAAATCACGCATATTCTAATTACAGTGTGTTAGCAATAATTACAGTTTATTAAATAATATTACAGTGATTCAACGATAATCGCGATTTATTAAGTAAAGCAATCAATTGATTTCATTCAACATGATAAAATATAATTTATAAAAAAAGAACACTTATAATTATTATTACAGGATTGTAACTCTTCTTTCTACGATCGCAATGACTCGAGAATCATCCAAATTGAACTTCGGATGATCAAGATATCGCCATAATACTGAATAAATAAAAATAGGTCAAATATATAAGAAAAAAGACTAATTGAAAATATAATAAATTGTCAGGGAGTTTTATGAAAATTTGCCTTTGTTTAGTTTGGAAGCGAGTTTGGGTTGCTAACAGGTCGGGTTGAGACCCAATAATCCAAACCCAATAGACTTAAGTGAATATGGGTATTGTATTGGGTCATGGGTTAACGGATTTGAGTTTGGATAATTGGGTTTGGGTTTACTAGAGAAAGAGAGAGAAGGAACGAGAGAGAAAGAGGAGAAAGGAGAGGAGGTGGCAGCAGGGGCTGGCCTTACCGGCCTGCCGCTCTGATAAGCCGACGACGGCGACGGTCTGAACGCCGACAACGGGGGGGAGGGGAGAAAATAGGAGAGAGAGAGAGAGAGAGGAGGAAATAGAGAGGAAGGGGGAGAGAGAAGAATAAGAGGAGGAGAACGAGGGTGGGGCTCAGTGCTAGGTGCGGCGATGATCGCCCGCCTGACAGTGGTAGCCGGCATTGGTCTGGAGAAGGAGTTAGAGAAGAAGAAGGAGATAGAGAAGAAGGATAGAGAGAAAGAAAAGAAGAGAGAAAGAGGGAGATGGGCAGAGCATAGAGAAGGGTGGTGGTTGGACGGCCTGGCTGGCCCGCACGTGCAGCGACGTTGGCCACCCCGGCGGGCGGTGTAACCCCCTAATCCCTAATGTACGTTTCACAGTATCAGTACTCGATACAACGTACAAAATTAATTTAACCTCTCTGGTAGTTAGATTGAGCTGATTTCAGTTTCAGATATTATTTTTCAATATTTTAGATTTTTCAGAATTTTCTGAAATTTTTCTGAATTATTTTGGAAAATCTCTGTAGTCGATGCCGACCAGTACTGATAATCGGCTTTACTATTTTTAATTTACAAATGGAGTAGAATTTTGGAATCTGATTTCACCTTGTGTCTTAGAATCGTATAATCTACGTTATGGTATTTTTAGAAATTTTTGAATTTATCAAAAATCGGGCCAAACCGATGTCGCCTAGTAGCGACGACATGTTCCAGGATGTTTAACTTGCAAACCGGATAATATTTCTAGAATCTGATTTCACTTTCCTCCTCCACGTAATATTTTCTATTTTATAAAAATTTGGGAACTGTTCGGAACTAGCCAAATTTTTACCAAAAAATAATCTTAATTAAATAATATAAAAATCTTTTTCTCTTCCTTTTCTTTTCCATCCTCTTCTCCATTTCTCTGGATCCCTTTCCACCGCCTTAACCCCCACCGCCTTATTTCTCTCTCTCTTTCCCCTCTCTCAATATACTCTCTCTCTCTCTCTCACCATAACTCTTCTATCTCTATTTCAATCTCTTTCCTCTCTCTGTGTGTGTGTGTGTGTGTGCACGTGGTGTGTGTGTGTTCAGGGGGGCACCACAGCCGGTGCGCCACCAGTGGCCGGCGCCCCCAGCCAGGTGCCGCCACGCCCTCCACGGGCGCTACCACCACTTCCTTTTCCTCCCTTTCTTCTTCTTCTTCTTCTTCTTTTCTTTCTTCTTCTCATTCTTCTTCTACTGAAAATCTCTCTCTCCTCTCTCTTTCTCTCCCACTCTCCTCACCCTCTCTCTCAGCCTGACCCACCGCCGCGCCGCCGGCGGCCAGGACCGCCGTCGGTGGACCCCCTTCGCCGCCGGCCAGCAAGGCTGGCCGGCTTGCTCGCGTGGCAGCAGCAACAGCTGCTACTGCTGCAATTATGGTTTCACCGCTCCTAAATGGGTGTGAACCAAATTCAACACCCACTTACCCATTACCCTATAAACCCAAAACCCAAACCCGTTAGACCTATAACCCAATAAGCCATCACTTATGTTAATGGGTATGGGTTGTGGATCTAAACCCGACCCGGCTAGCTACCCAAACCCGCTTCTAAACCAATAAAGGTAATATTACAGAAAAACCCCTACTAATTTTTATTATTTGCATTTGAGATATTTATATTACATATTTAACCTATTTCTATTACTTTTAGTGTTCGGGCGATATATGGAGCATCCAGTGTTCGATCTGGACGATTCTGGAACCGTTGCGATCGTAGAAAGAGAGCTACCTTCTCATGGCCAGTTTGTGAGTATTTTTCTTTTTTAAATTATAGTTATCATGTTTAATTAAATTGATTAATTGCTTTCATAAATAAGTCGTGTTTATCGGTTAATCACTGTAACTATTATTTAAATCGTAATTCTCAGAATATCATCGTAAATAGAATTAAATAGAATTCTTGGTTTATTATAACATATACATGTCTTGTCTAATCTTACTAAGTAAATGAACTAATAAGTTGATAATTAAAATAGATAAATATATGTAATCGTTTTGTGATCTTGATCATATTAATAATATTGTAATACTTATTACAAATAGGGATATCTAATGCTTGATTATATGGTATGATCACCATTACTTGACTTACACTAGAAACCATTAGTACATGCACTTGAATATCGTTACATAAACATTCTAATACATTTGACATTGCATGTTGGATAATTACCCATTTCCCTAGATATTGTTATTCCAAGTACAAGTATCATTGTTACTCAGACACTTTCATGAATCACTGATATATGTATATGATATTACACGTACTACAACTCTTTCTTATCCATGTCTCACTGATATATAGATACATCAATTCACTGGACACCGTCATTTCATATATTGGTATCATCATTATATGGATGCTCGGTACACAGTTATATCATGTTCACACATCAATGTTACATATGTTCACCGCACCGGTATACATGCATGTATTGTTTCTATATTCTTGTCATATGGATCACCTTTAATATTACATGTATTTGTGCCATGTTATCCCTATATACGTGTTACATGATTATTGTCCGTTACTGATATTGATATTCCCGTTACTGGACATGTGATCTGTTGATATGCGATGTGTGGAATCCCACATCTATTGTTTCCTGTTTCCCGTTATCATGTTTCTTGCTATCAATAGAGCTCATGTCCTGTTATCGTGTTACATGTATCATGCACTGTACTTATTCTTAATATACTGTGTAGTTAAAGATAATAAACATCACTTAGGGATGGGGGGACTTGACGGTTGACTAGGTCTTGTCGGGTGGATGTCTGGATCCATTGTTAGTCTCACTGCAGAGGACATGGTAGTGTTGGCTACCTTCCCGTTTCTCGTTTCCCGTTACTTGTATCATCCTAGCGGATTAGCCCTGGTCTCAGCAGCCAGGGAGTCTGGTAAGGCCGTGATCTTGGGTATGCACGGGGTACACCCACCTAACTAGAGCTCCTTGACCATTGGATTTTCAATTAACATAATAAAATGGTATAAATAATAGTGATGTTGGGAACATTTATTATTTAGTCACTCTCTCATTTGGATAATGGTACCTATATGTCATGTCCGGATGGGTTCGACTGGAGTGCGAGCTCCAGTATGAACAGTGGTATGGACACTGGAAGAGATTGATTAAAATATCAAGTGGTACTGATTGTTATTATTGTAAATAACATGACTTGCTCTGATACATGTATCCTATTGTGTAGTTGTACTTGTAACTATTCCTGATAATTTATCCACTATCATGTTACATGTATACTTTGCTACATTACCTGATACTTGTTACGCTTCATGTGGTGACACACTATTCATGTACACGTATACCTTGCATTGCATGCCTTTTGTTCCTGTATATCCTATAGACACTATTTTCGTATACTCACATCATTATAGAATGGTTGCATACTTCATCTACATGTTCACATGCATTACGTCAACAATGTCTATTATATATAAAACTGGAGACTATTGTAGACATGACCCGATGATAACAGCTAGTTGGTGATGATATTAAAATATGACATTATTATATTCTACTGCTTAGTAAATTCCTGTTATATAGTATCACTGATACATAAACATGTATTATATATTATTATCGTGCTTGTATTATTATAGTACATATTACTGCCTTCTTTATTTTACCGCTCACTAGCTCACTTTCTGACGACCCTGGGTTTGCGTGCCTAGGTTGGAGATCTCAGATATCGTATTGTCAGATATTTCATTGGATTCACATAGGAGACTTATCATCGAGACCATTCATAGGTATCTTTGTGATTTATTTCTGTTATCTTATTTATCCCTGTTTTCATGTCTGTTATGATCACTAACCTCTTTCTGCAGGTATTCTTGTACTTATATGATACTGAAACTCTTGTACATATGGAGGTTATATCCTGTACTGAGGCTTAGCGTACATACGTGAGGGTATCTCTACCCTGCGTATGTACGTTTGTTAACACTCGAAAAGGCAGAACTCCCACATTCATCTCCAACCAGTCTGAAAGACGTCTAACTTATCGAATCTACAAAAGATAAGTCGAAGACAAGCTAATGAACAAAGATAAGGCAGCAACATAGACATTACTAATCCAGTAAAGCAGATAGTAAGCCACAGTTGCCTTTTGGAGAGAACCAAGCAGGTCAAGATGCTAAGTTAGCTCAATATTTAGCCTGGCATAAGCCCAAGGTAAGCTTCATAGCTCCGCATGGAACTAACAGCTTCACCTAAGCTTGGTTGGTAGCCTCGCTTTGAGGCTAACTATTAGCTCCGCCTGAAGCTTCCCATTTAGCCCCACCAGAGGCTGATCCAAGAGCTTCGCGCCAGAAGCCTTATCCCTGGCTGGTTTAGCACTGCTATCGGCCGTGTCATAGCTCCGCCATGAACTGAGTCTTAGCTTTGCACGAGGCCCTGGAGGAAATTTCGCCTGAAGCTATGAGCTAAGTCTTAGCTTCACGTAATCTAGCTTCGCATGATCCAGCTCCTCAGTGAGTTTTGTCAGGTCATCAAATTGACCGTTTCAAAATCCTACGAGAGATTAATTGGTGAATCTCACTAATTTAGTGGGATTAACACCACTTTAAGTGGGCGGTTACACCCGCCCACTTCGTCCCACGTTAAGTGGAGATAATTAAGCCATAAACGGCAAGAGGGCGTTCACACGAACCCTCCAACTTCGCCAGAATCTCGCAAAGAGCTTCATGACAAGGCCATTTGCAAGTTTCGCACGAAGCTAATGACTGATCAGCTTTACTGAATTCAAGGGGGCGATTACACCCACTTTTGACTATAAATAGTCCCTTACTGAACACAAAGAAGAGACATGGATGGACAGAGAGGAGATTGGCTAAAAGAAAGAGTAGAATTCTCAGCAAAAGGGATATAATGATCTTCTGTTCTCTGATTCCCCAAACCAGCGAGAAGGGAGTCTCATTAGGAGGCAGTTCGATCACCTGATCAATTGCATCGTCAAAGGGATAAAGTGATCGCGTGCTGATCAGATTCCTACCGGCACATTTCCTTAGAAATCTCAGAGGAGATCTACTTGTAATTCTTCCTTTTATTACTTGCAATTTTTCTCCTCAACCCTTTTTTTAAGTTTTGCCCAAACCAATATTTTCGATGGAAAATAAGATGGCGACTCCGCTGGGGAGATCCGTCTTCTGGCGTAACAAGGAGACAGTGTCGCAATGCAACGATCAGAGTCTTGAGCCTGTCATTGTTGAAAACTTAGTCATTCATTTCGACCAAGAAAGATTTGAATCGCTCTCTGAAAGCAGTCCAGTGTTCCACGCTCAGAAGCACAGGAAGATCTTGGTGGCTAATGCTTCAGAGCAAAAGCCAACCTTAGACTGGCGAGCAACTGGACGAGCCTTATCCCAACTCCTCTCAGCCTCCTCCACAAGGGCTAAAAGTGCCTTACGCAAGGTCAGCCAGGTTCCGTGCGAACCTAAAACTTCGCTTCCCGAGCAGATGTGGAAGCCGAAGAAGAAAGCTCCGTGTGAAGCTTCAGGCGAAGCTCCATCAGGCGAAGCGCCACCGCAACTTCGCCTATCACACGAAGACAAAGGTAAACTGCCTATCCAGTTTGGTAGCTTCGCCGAGGCTATTAGCCGCGAGGCTAGATTGGTAACTCTGCCTTCGCCTAATCTAGGAGCAGTAACTCCTTGCGCCAACCTCGTTCTCACGAGTGAAGTTACCGATGACTTGGCTAACACAGCGCCAGTACCTCAAGGTACGAGCGAAGTTCTCAGCCGTAAGACTAAAACTAAAGCACTCAGCAGTGCTAGCCACCTTCGCTACAAAGGTGCGAATAAAGCACCACAGCGTGCTTTGCTCTCAAAAACTTCCAACGCTAAGTCCGTTCTTCAGAGCGGAGTTAGGGGATCATCCCTGGGTGCTGATAGCGGTGCTTATGCAGCTTCAGCGCCTAATGGTGTTACCGGAGTTCTTAGCCGCGAAGGTAGAACTAAAGCACTATGCAGTGCTGATCGCCTCTACGGTAATGCAAAGAATGAGGTCTCGTCCTGAGCTTCGCTTTCAAAGCCTGCGGTGTTAAGTCCGCCCCTGAAAATATAGCTTTAAGCAAAAAGGTGATTTCAAAATCACCTGAACAGTCCTGTACGCGCTCCGTCCGGATCTCCGCACTGGATCGCTTAAACTCGATTAATCCTGACCTGCGAGAGTTCTTAACTAACTAACGGAAGGTAGAACTACTCCAAACTTCTCCCTCTTGTTGTGAACAAGTGGGATGTCAGCTGGTGACGGTCCATTCAGTCCATTGCCGACTAGGACCAATGTCCGCCACTTGTCCAAACTGACAGTCAGTTTTAATCGACTCTCGGTGCGAGCTCCTACGAAGTATCACAAAAGGAGCAAATCGTGAAATCTACCAGATTTTTCCTCTGCATCTGTCAACATGATAGGAAGGGGACGTGAGTGCCGCGTGGTGCTAACTCCCCTTCGTTCAGTTCTCCAGACCCGGACTATAGCCCTAATTTAAGCCAAGTCTTGGTAAACGAAAAAGATGTGTTCCAAAGCACCAGATCTAAGATGGGAATACCCTACAATTATGAGTAGCTATCCTCCTCGACTAGAGTAATATCACCAGAACCACTGAGAAGTTTATTCCAATGGTCTGATGATGGGGGAAAAGATAGTGGGTATGCCTCTTCGGCACCAATCAGCTCGATACGAACGGATAGAGTGTTGATGCATATGGCTGATAATGGTAATGATGACCTCCGTCGACGGTTGGAAGCTCGGGAGCAAACCTCCAAGGCCCAGCAAGAAGACTTGGACAACATTCACAGATGCTTACTCAACTCCACACTAACCGAAATAACAAAGATATCGAGAGTAATCATAATGAGGAAGAACATAATGATGAAAATTAACCTAAGACTGAGAAGTCAAAGGAAAGTTCTTCTATGGATGCTGAAGTTCTTAAAGGCATCCAAGCTTAGATCGCATCCCTAACCCAAGGGATGAACTGAAGAAAGTAAACGCAGTCCGTCCTTACCCCTTGGAATGGGATTCAGTACCAAACCCACCAAAGTTCAAGCCACCAACATTACATATATATGGTGGTAAGAGCTCACCAAACCAACACATCTATTACTTCCGGTCTCAGACTGGTAACATTATAGATAACAATATTATTATGGCCAGACTATTCATTGGCACCCTGAAGGGGTAGCATTTGACTGGTTCCGAAGCCTTCCTCCAGGCTCTATCAATTCCTGGATTGACTTAGAGACTCGATTTCTTTCTTGTTTTTACGAGGATGATACTGAGGTAACCATGGATAAACTCCTCTCCACTATACAGAGGAAAGGAGAATCTGTCTGTGACTACATTGAGCAGTTCAGAAATTGATCGCTGATGTGCCCAGCAGGGATGCCATTGTCCATGCTCTTGCAGACATGTAGGCATAACTTCCTGGACCAGTAGAGATTCGTATGGGAGCTATCAAAGCCCATACGTGGAAGGAATTAGTCGAGCAAGCTGAAATAGCCGAAAAGTTGGCTAAAAAGTTTGAACCATCTACCCCTAAAGGCAAATGGAGTATGAATAATAAGGGGCGCGGCGACATAGCACAATCTTCCCAAGTCAAAGGGAAAGAAACCATGTTCATCGAATTGTCAGGGGACGTTCCTCCAAAGACCAAGAAGAGCGGCGTTAATAATCAGGAGTTTAAGTTTCCTCCAAAATAATACTCCTTCAAAGACGAACAGGTGGTTACAATATTCTATTTACTCCACAAAGGGAATAAATTAAAACTGCCAGAGGCTCGACACCCTAACAAAGTAGGATGTACAAACGATCCCAACTATTGCCTCTTTCATAGGATGGTCCATCATCCTACTAACAAGTGCTTTGTCCTCAAGGACAAAATCAGGCTTTGGTCGATGCAGGAGTTCTGACTCTAAAGTCAGAATAAAAGAAAGTCACTGCAAACATGGTGACCCTTGTGTTCAGCAAGACCCCAAAAGTCATAGTTCCTGATTGATCCTTTCCAATCCCTGAAGCACAGCTGGAGATAAACGATCCTTCAGCTAAATATCAAGAGATTAAGGGTCTCGTCCCCTTAACATTAAAAACGGGGGCGATCATGTGGATACACCCAGACCTCGCCCAAGACGAACAGTGGGATTCAAAGAAATCCAGGTCAAAGAGCAAATCTTGCAACGTTATCTCTGTCTTGCCGGATAACGGCAATGTGACATCAGCTTCTCTTAGTGATTCTGAAGAAGAAAGGCACGCTTGCACAGCACAGGCTGATGTACCTCAGCCGACAGGTACTCGATCCAGAAAACCATACTTGAAACAGTATGAGAGAATTACTGATGAGACACAATAGCAAACGGCGTCAATACAAGTACCCATGCTAGCCCCGGTCCAACCTCGGGAAAAGAGAAGCAGAAGAAGTCCGGTTTGACCATGTCCTGAAGAAACCTTCTGACCCAGGACTTAACATCCCTTTTCGCTTTGATATATTGGCCCAGCTGGCTAATATCCCTACTCATATCACCATACACGAGTTGCTTCGCCTCTCGAAAGAGACAAGAGAAGCACTCAGGGATGCACTGGCTAAATCAGAATCATTTCTAACACATATGCCAGAGATCCCTAGGGACGACACTCAACCCTCGTGCTCTGAATGTCATCATGTACAGTTGAAAGTACCTACTATTACTTTCACAGCTGAGGACATGCTCCTCAAGGATAACAAACACGATCGACCTTTGTACTATACCGATACATCGGTTCGACATGCATTGAAAGAGTACAGGTTGATCCAGGGTCTGCACTCAACATTATCTCCAAAAGACTCCTCTACTTCCTAGGCATACCACTGTATCGGTTATCCGCAACCACTACTATGATATATGGTTTTAACGCAGGGGTAGCCATCCACTCAGAAAATTTGACTCTGTTGCCAAATCAGGAATATGAAATCAGAAGTGACGTGTTATGTCATTGACGCTGACACTTCATATAACTTGTTGTTAGGATGACCTTGGATCCATGCTAACTGAATTGTTCCCTCTACTCTGCACCAATGCTTCAAATACATGGAGGATGATACAACGGTACAAACGGTGTTCACTGAGAAATAACTGTTCAAGGGGGTAGAAAACTACTTTACTGACGCTCTCCTATATCAGGACATTGGTAAAACATCAAAAGACCCATTGCCTGACAACGACGACAGTGGCAATGAGGAAGATTCAGAGTTTGAAGTAGACACACCAGCTACTTTGGTCGGTGAACTAATTGTAGTATGTTTCAGTAATCCTCAATGTAATAATCCCTCTGAGGACGATGATGAATGGGTGATTAATGATAATGTTTGCTTTGATTATCCAGCGAGTGTCAGATTGTTTGAATCTATCGCCAATAGCTCTCTACACATGCCCTTGCATAAGCCAAGCATGCCAAGCACATCTGTGAAATGTGTGGAAGGGTCCATCTTCGTGATCGCTCCATCCAAAGGAGTCAATCACCAATAATATTCAGTAGAGCCCAACTACAAAGGTCTACGGTTACAGAGTCAAGTTCAGACTCAGAGCCCCTGCAAATTTTCTATTATGCACGATTAGCACAACATATGATGAGAAAATGGGATACAGCCTGCAGCGTGGGAGTGGCCTGAATTTCAGAAAAGGACGAGGTAGTTTTCTACGTAATTTCGTGCCGAAAGGAAAACCGACAAATTACTATAATAAAACACGTAGGGGTTGGGGTATGTTACACCTCCACCTTCTACATCGATTCGATTCGAAGACAACAAACCAATCCCATCACGCTCTGCCTCTTACTCTGAGTGGGAGTCAGATGTCAGTGTGGGAATGATGTTCGAGAATCTCTCCGTTAATATGACTTCAAGTAGTCAATTGGATCCTGCAGAAGCTATTGATATTAAACCATGGGCTCAGCAACTGGATTTCTAATGGGAAAAGCGATTCGAACAACGCGAACCACCTACTGAAGACAAGGAGATCCAGGCTAACTTGGGTAGTCAAGACCACCCTAAACTCATCTTTATAAGTGAGAGCTTATCACTTACGGAGAAAGAAGAATTGATTATACTCGTAAGAGAGTATATCGATGTCTTTGCATGGAACTATGAAGACATGCCTGAACTTGATCCGCAAGTAGCCATGCATCGTCTGAATATCAAGCTTGACGCCAAGCCAGTCAAGCAACAATAACGACGATTTCACCTGAACATTATAGAAACTATTGAAGTCAAAGTCCATAAACTCATCGCATGTGGTTTCATACGGGAGGAGCAGCATCTAGATTGGATCGCTAACATTATTCCCGTTCTTAAGAAGAATGAAAATTTTCGGATCTGTATTGACTACCGCGATCTCAATACAGCCTGTCCCAAAGACGAATTCCCATTGCCCATCACCGATGTCATGATTGACAATACCTGCGGATTTGAAAGAATGTCTTTCATGGACGGCTTTTCAGGGTATAATCAAATTAATTTGTACCCAGGGAATGAGAAGCATACCTCATTCTGGACACAGTTGGGTGTATGCTGCTATACCGTGATACCCTTCGGATTAAAGAATGTGGGAGCAACTTATCAACGTGTGATGAGTAAAATTTTCCGCGACCACCTCCGAAAGATAGTAGAATGTTGTGTCGACGACATTGCTATCAAAAGTCACGATAAGAATAATTATCTTCATGAGAGAACAATGTTCGATATAATGTGAGCATATCGACTGAAAATGAATCCGACAAAATCCTTCTTGGGGGTTTCGAGTGGCAAGTTTTTAGGATTCATTGTCACGTCAAAAGGGATCCATCTTGACCCGGATAAAGTCCAAGCTATTCAAAACGTGCATCCATCTAAGAATCTCAAAGAACTTAGGGCCTGCAAGGTAGACTGGCGTATATCAGGAGGTTCATCGTAAATCTCTCAGGCCGTTGTCAACCGTTCACTCGGCTCATGAAAAAGAGTGTCTCTTTTGTATGGGATCAAACTTGTCAAGAGGCTTTCGAGGATATCAAGAGATACCTCACTAAATCACCGGTCTTAGTGGCTCCAACATCAGGAAAATCTTTCCTGTTTTATGTGAAAGCTATGGACCATTTTCTCGGTGCTTTGCTTGCGCAAAAGAATGATGACGGTCACGAACATACTATTTATTATCTGAGCAGGACTCTGATAAGGGATGAATCTCGCTATAACCCAGTTGAGAAGGAATGTTTAGCTCTTGTCTTTGCTATTCAAAAGACGAGACATTACTTGGTTGGCCAAATCATACATGTCATTTCTAGAGTGAATCCTTTGCGTCTCCTCATGACGAAATCAGGATCACTAAATTCAAGAATAGCTAAGTGGGCCCTCCTTCTGTCTCAGTACCACATACTCTTTGTTCCTCAGAAGACAGTTAAAGGACAGACACTTGCAGACTTTCTAACTACTCATCCAGTTCTAAAAAGCTTAAAACGTTATGAAGATATTCCAGATGAGGTTTTCGAATCTAATATAACTTCAGAGGATGAAGTATAGCAGATGTTCTTTGATGGAGCATCAAGAATAGGCCTTAAAGACAAGATCATTGTTGGTGTAGGGGTTGTATTTATCTCATTACAAAACCATGTCCTTCCTAGGGCGTTTTCATTGATGGAACCATGTTCCAACAATGTGGCAGAATATAATGCTCTACTCATTGGCCTTCAGCTTGCCCATGAAATGGGGGTACGCTACCTCAAATCTTATGGTGATTCAAAACTGAATATTAATAAGTTAAAGGAGAATACGAGGACCGTCACGGAGATTTGGTACCTATTATCATGCAAAATCAAAATAGCTAATTTATTTGTTGGCTTTTACATCGGTCATGTATCCCGATCCCAAATACTAAGGCCGATGCTCTGGCTGCACAAGCAGCGACATTAGCCTTATCGATCGACATGATGTATCATCTTACAGTGGCTACTCGACACCTTGTTTGTCCTAAACATGTGTTGAAAACCAAGGAGGTCCATATCATCTCGACGGATTGTGAACCGATAGATTGGCGATTTTCCCTTATTGATTATGCTTTGCATGATATATTGTCGGATGACCCTAAAGAAGCGGGGTCTATCAGATGGTCTCTTCGTTTCTACTATGATTCAAAAGTAAAGACACTCTATCGTCGCTCATATGATGGTATCCTCCTCCGTTACCTTTCTAATTTAGAGGCGCAGGAAGTGCTTAAAGAGGTGCACGATGGTATATGCGAAGCTCATCAACCAGGTCCGAAGCTTAAAGATCGATTGCATAGGCTTGGATATTATTAGCCAACCATGATAGTCGATGCCATCAAATATGCACAAAGATGTAAAGCCTGCCAAATCCATGCAGACTTATACACCAACCTCTAGAATTACTTCATCCCACTATTTCTTCGTGGCCATTTGAAGCACGGGGAATCGATGTCATAGGGCCTATCAGTCCCTCATCAACAGAAGGTCATCGATTTATTGATCGGGGCGAAACTAGCACTCAAAAAGTGTGTTTTATGAAATCAATGTGAAAGCTCGTATATGTGCTAATGTGCCCTCGATACTTCCGTTATAGCATTGGCTCAACGGGTCGAATCCACAGGGACGGGAGGCGATAGAAACATTAACAGTTTTATTCACGTTGTTATGTTAACAGTTCTTCTTTGTTAAAGAATTAGAAAAAGAAAAGAAAAGAAAAGAAAAGGAAAACAAGCATGTGGTAGTTGAGAAGGCGATGAAAACATCGATGTTAAAAAAACCAAAGAGAAATGGTTTGGAAAATAAAATAGAAAAGAAGATGAAGCTTGCAGTAAAGAAAATGAAAACAAGGGTGAACAAAGAGGATGGTGAAAACAACGATGAAAATGATAAAAAGAATTGCTTTTTAAAACAAGATAAAGAAAACTCATGGCTACTAACTACCAAGTGATCCACTAACCATGCTAACCTCTTAGTGATAGTTGCCTTACATGGATCCTTGGCCATCACTAATCCTTGGCTTCAAGAGACGATACAGAGCATGGTTCATAAGATTGGTCTTCTACATTCAAACAACACATCCATACCACTAACGAGTTGCAAGCTACTTATTAATCATCAAAATCGGTTAGAGGTTAGCATGAAATAAAGAATACATTGCAAGTTAGCAAGTTAGTGGGTTAGGTGTTAGAATGTTAGAATGTTAAAATCCATCATCATGAGCCATCAATGGCTCTTACAAGAGCAAGGCCTTGTGAGGCTATTAGATTCATGTGGATTATCAAGTAAATGGTTAGATGGTTAGTGGTTAGTAGTTAGATTGCCATGAGAAGAAGAAAAGTTAGCCAAGCAACATGTAGAAGATGGAGGAGATTATATTGGAGAAGAAAGGGGCACCTTTACATAGATTGTCACCATTTATTACATCAATCCCTCTCTATCTCTCTCTGAATCTCTCAGCCCTACTACAAGATCTAAAAACGAAATAACATAACAAAATATAAGAAATGAAGAACACCTACCTACACTACCCTAAAGCATAGAAAAAATTAGAAACTACTTCTAAAAACGAAAGCTGCTTCGTTCTGGACCTATACAGGGGTTTTTATAGGCATAAGATCCTTCTGGAAGACGAGACGGGGCCATACATCAAAAATCGACGCGTGGCCCCACCAATGGGCCGTGGATCCGCGGCCAAACCAGGGAGTTAACTCCCTGGTTTGGTGCGGGGATCCATTTTGGCTCTAGGAGCTTCCTGGTATATTCCATTTCTGGTAATTTCGCCCGAATATTCGTCTGACGTGCTCAAGAGTCTAGGTTCGACGTATCTTCTAGATGATCCCTTGCTTGGCCTCCACGAAATTCGGATTTAATTACCCTAAAAGGGGTTTAATTAAGCTCTTATTACTCCTTTGCCCTTGAACTCTTGATTTACCTGCAATAGAGACCAAAACACGGTTTAGACCGACAATTTATTCATAAATCGGTGAGAAAATGCGAAATAATAATGCATAATCGTAGACTAATCACACCCCACACTTATCTTTTGCTCGTCCCGAGCAAAACAAGAAAAGAAAAACTATACTACAAATGTTATTACACCACTTTCGCAGGTGACGCGATTGCACTGAGCGTGTGCAACAAGCCGTTAAACCTCTAGGTTACCCCTAGAGGAGGAGTTTGGTCTCCTGAGGGTTTTCAGCAGATTGTACCCACAAAATCCATAAAGAAAGAAGACAAATGTTAGTATTTTGAAAATGCATTTTGAAAGAGAGACAAGTTTATGAAATATTTTTGCAAAAATATAAGTGATCTTAAGGTCATGAGTCTACCAAAAATCATTCTTCCTTAAACTTAGTCTCTATGCAAGATCTTGTCTTCAATTAAGGTAAGAATTCAAAATTGGATTGAATATTTTATTTTTCATAAAACCTAGATAATATGCACTTTGTGATAGTGAAGATTTATGGGATTTCAACTCTAACCATCAAGCCATTTATTTTTATATATTTTTTTCTTTTTCTTTTTTCTTCCCTTAGTTTTCTTAGGCTTTCTAGTTCACCCATGTAGCGAGCCTATAACCGATGGCTCCCAGACCAGACGGTTTTAGGGCACCAGATGAGAAAACATCCCTCGGGTTTAAGGACTCGAGTAAACAAGGCCACAAAACTAAGAGGGATTTATTTGTTTCTTTTGACCACCGTTAGGCGTGAATAATCATGCTTCTTGAGGCATAATTATCCAGTTTAATAACTGATGATTTTTTTATTTATTTTCTTTTTATTTATGGCATTTTAGGTCTTTATTTCTATCCCAAAAATTGTGTAAGTGTGAAGTGCATACTATCTAAGGTAAAAAATTCAAGATAAAATTTTCTCCCCAATCTTTTATACTTAACCTATAATTTTAAACAAGATCCATTATTTTGACTAGGTTTAAGATGTCATAATTAAGGCTTTCTTAATTTCTAAGATCATCTTAATTTTCTTAAAAATAGATCCAAAACTTTATCTCTTGTTTCAAAAGTTTTTAAAGAAAGAGAAAATTCCTATACAAAAGGAAAAATTTCTAAAAGTATCCTAAAAGAAGTGTAAAAGAAAGAAAATCTAAAAACTCTATGTTAGTAAACCCTCCCCCACACTTATCTCATGCATTGTCCTCAATGCATCGTGATGTATGTATGCATGAAACAAATAGAGAGGGAAGGAAAAATCACCTCAAGGTGGTGGTTCCGGTGGTGGTCTGATTTGTCCACGAAATGCGGCCCAATCTAACTTGCGTGGAATCCGGAGGAACCCACCAGAGACCTCTAGAATAAAACCCACTAAAAAGATGTATATATTTATGATTTTTATTAAAAATTTAACCCCATCCAATTTTCAAATTTTTAAAATAATTTCAGAGTCAAATTTATCAAGACCCTTGTCCCAGAATGGAATGATTGATTTGGACTCAGGAAGTACAGGAACTAATATCGACTCAGGAAAAAGACTTAAATCAAGTAGAGGTTCGGGAGTCGAGATTGGTTCAGAAAGTGGGTCCAAATCAGGAAGTTAAAAACTCAAGTCTACATTCATTTCCCCATGATGGAATGTGACTTCATAAGATTGGTGATTTAAGTTCAAGAATGACGGGTATGGGAATCAAAACTGACTCTAAAACGTTGCTCAAATTGGGTAACATAACAGGAGTTAATATTGATTCAGGAATTTAAATTGGATCACAAATTTGAGGATCAAAGTCACATTCCTCATTGAGTTCAATTTCATAAAAATGAGAACTTGCCAATTTATCAATGGGAGTTTCAAAAGTATGAAATTGGTCAAGTTCAATATGATCATCATAAAAGATTGGTGATTCAATTTCACAATGGACTGGTACAGGATCCAATACTGACTCGGGAAAAGGCCTGAATTCAGGTAAAAACACCTCAGTCAATATTGAATCAGGAAGTGAAATTGAATTACTAAGTGAAAGTTCAGGATCATATTCTTGCTCAAGTTCAATCTCAAGAAAAGGATAACTTGCCAAATGTCAATGAGATTTGAAGTTTGGACAAGTTCAGATGGGTGTGCTGAAATTGAATCTTGGTTTCCAAAACAACATGATTCTTTGGCTCTAACAGAATGTTTAGTGACATCAAAAATGGTCAAAGGATGAGAATGGAGAGTTTTGACCATCATATCTATGTCATGATTATGAACAATTTGAGCTTGAGTCATGATTTCAAGCATCTTTTCATAGTCGATTGGTTCATCATTTTGTTGTGATTGGTCTTGAAAAGATGAAGATTTGTTTTGGAAATTGTGGTGAAATCGTGAGTCTATCAGATTTGATTGTTGTTCGAACTCACGCAAGAATTCCTTACTCGTTCCCCAGGCAGATGGTTGTTCATTATGAGAAGGTGGAACTGAGTAAGACTCTTGAAAATATTGTGAAATTGGAGAGGCCAACATTTCCTGACGTTATCGCTCGGCCTCTTGTAGGTTGGCTTCTATACTCTTTTCTAGCTCGGATTTTTCTTCAATGGGAGGTCCAGAAAAAGGAGTATAGGAAGCAAAATCGGGGAATGAATATTGTGTAAATTGTGAACAAGGTGGACAAGGAGGTTGAAAATTTATCTCGGGGAGGTGAATCCCCATTGACTCTGTGACGAGTTGAAATTATTTTGAAAATTATAGTCATAAGAATGTAGGTATGGGTTGTATTGATTCAGATAAGGCCAACCGGGTGTATTTAGTTGGTTCATATTGTGAAAAACCGGGTTGAAATTATCCGAATCGAATGGGGTCGGTGTGAAATATGGATTCATATTCAGATTGAAAGAATTATTATTGTTGAATTTCATTTCACAAACAATCACAAACAAAAAAGAAAAATCAAACTACAAACAAAAGAGAAGAAAAAATCAAAACCAAGCCTATAGTAGGGTTGACCTAGACCTAGACGACTCCTAACTGGTCGATTACCCGGGGGAGGTTGTTGCTTGAATCCGACCACAAGCTAATCGGCCAAGTAGGGGCAAAATACGGTGAGAGATATCCATGCGTAAGCATCGGGCCTTAATTACGCCAAACCACGGTATCTTCGAGGGTTAACCTCTTAATCCCCAACCTTAGACACTGATTTCACAAGAGTAAGATTCAAAACAAGTTCCACCCTCGGTCAATCTCTTAATGAGTCCGAGATGTCCCTAGGGGCCAACGTCTATCAATTTTTATTAAGGCTTGGGTTGTATGAGTAGGGAGGTGATTTTTGGGCTAAGGAAGGGTGATGAAACCCCCACCTTATCTTGTATGGGTTTTGCCCTTAATTTTAATTCGTGCAGTGTGCAATATAGACAAGAGTATAACACAAAGCGATAAATCACCCACGTGTTTGTCCTATGCTATATGCAATGCCATATGTACACTTCAATTCAGATCATAACAACAGAACAAAATACAGTATATTGGAATTGAATTGACACGTGCCTAAATGCAAATGTCTAAGCCGTTTTAAAAGCGTCCAAAATACCGTATTTTAGTTTTTTAGTTTATTGGGTGTTTAGGCAATCAAAGCAGGAAAATAATAGTACAGATCCACTATCTATTATAATGAACACATCCCAGCACAACAAGATTTACAATTATCACAAAATAGCCGCGTTGGCGCGGCAAATGTCGCGTTTGCGCGGCTTTTCTTTAGAAGCTGGGTCCCTGCTTTCTAGAGCAGGGAGATGCAAAACTAGTGTTTATTCTGCAATGTTAAAATCCTGTAAAGAATGTCCTGCACACCAAAACAAAGAAGACAATGTTAACAAAAAAGTTAAATCAAAACCATTCCCGTTCCCTGGCAACGGCGCCAAAATTTTGATCGGGGCGAAACTAGCACTCAAAAAGTGTGTTTTATGAAATCAATGTGAAAGATCGTATATGTGCTAATGTGCCCTCGATACTTCCGTTATAGCATTGGCTCAACGGGTCGAATCCACAGGGACGGGAGGCGATAGAAGCATTAACAGTTTTTATTCACGTTGTTATGTTAACAGTTCTTCTTTGTTAAGGAATTAGAAAAAGAAAAGAAAAGAAAAGGAAAACAAGCATGTAGTAGGTGGAGAAGGCGATGAAAACGTTGATGTTAAAAAAACAAAAGAGAAGTGGTTTGAAAAATAAAATAGAAAAGAAGATGAAGCTTGTAGTAAAGAAAATGAAAACAAGGGTGAACAAAGAGGATGGTGAAAACAACGATGAAAATGATAAAAAGAATTGCTTTTTAAAACAAGATAAAAGAAAACTCATGGCTACTAACTACCAAGTGATCCACTAACCATGCTAACCTCTTAGTGATAGTTGCCTCACATGGATCCTTGGCCATCACTAATCCTTGGCTTCAAGAGACGATACAGAGCATGGTTCATAAGATCGGTCTTCTACATTCAAACAACACATCCATACCACTAACGAGTTGCAAGCTACTTATTAAATCATCAAAACCGGTTAGAGGTTAGCATGAAATAAAGAAGACATTGCAAGTAAGCAAGTTAGTGGGTTAGGTGTTAGAATGTTAGAATGTTAGAATCCATCATCATGAGCCATCAATGGCTCTTACAAGAGCAAGGCCTTGTGAGGCTATTAGATTCATGTGGATTATCAAGTAAGTGGTTAGATGGTTAGTGGTTAGTAGTTAGATTGCCATGAGAAGAAGAAAAGTTAGCCAAGCAACATGTAGAAGATGGAGGAGATTACATTGGAGAAGAAAGGAGGCACCTTTATATAGATTATCACCATCTATTACATCAATCTCTCTCTATCTCTCTCTGAATCTCTCAGCCCTACTACAAGATCTAAAAACAAAATAACATAACAAAATATAAGAAATGAAGAACACCTACCTACACTATCCTAAAGCATAGAAAAAATCAGAAACTACTCCTAAAAATGAAAACTGCTTCGTTCCGGACCTATGCAGGGTTTTTATAGGCATATGATCCTTCTGGAAGACGAGACAGGGCCACGCGTCAAAAATCGATGCGTGGCCCCACCAATGGGCCGCGGCTCCATGGCTTTTGCCGCGGATCCGCGGCCAAACCAGGGAGTTAACTCCCTAGTTTTGGTGCGGGGATCCATCTTGGCTCTAGGAGCTTCCTGGTATATTCCATTTCTGGTAATTTTGCCCAAATATTCGTCTGACGTGCGCAAGAGTCTAGGTTCGATGTATCTTCTAGATGATCCCTTGCTTGGCCTCCACGAAATTCAGATTTAATTACCCTAAAAGGGGTTTAATTAAGCTCTTATTACTCCTTTGCCCTTGAACTCTTGATTTACCTGCAATAGAGACCAAAACACGATTTAGACCGACAATTTATTCATAAATCGGTGAGGAAATGTGATATGATAATGCATAATCATAGACTAATCACTTATCTTAACAATAACCGATTACTTTTCAAAGTGGGCAGAGGTTATACCACTTGTTGAAGTTAAAACTGCCAACGTGGTTAATTTTATCAAGCACCATATCATCCATCGATTTGGTGTCCCTAGGCGGATTATCCACGATAATGATCCCAATTTATAAGGCAGGTATTCTATCAGTTCTGTGATAAGTACTGGATTCAGAATGTGGCATCAACCGCTTATAACCCTGCTGCATATGGCTTGGCGGAAGCATTCAACAAGATAATTATCAAGCTACTCAAAAAAATCGTTTCATCAAATAAACGAGACTAGAATGAAAAGCTCGGTGAATGTCTTTGGGCCTTCAAACCACAGTTCAGACTTTGACAGGTAATACGCTTTTTTCTCTGCTATACGGGTGTGAAGCAGTCATACCGTTAGAAATTCAGATGCCGTCATTACGAGTCGCCTTGATGACTACAATGACAAAAGAGGATAGTGATCGGTTACATCTTCAAGAGCTCGAAGCCCTGGATGAGAAGCGACTACAAGCTCAACAACATATTGAGTTGTATCAAGCTCGAATCTCGAGGGCCTTCAATAAGAAGGTTAAGCAAAGGGTTTTCTAGAAAGGAGATTTAATTTTAGCCGTCAGACGACCAATGATCATGACACACAAAACCAAAGGTAAATTTCAATCTAAATGGAAAGGACCGTTCATGTAAGAGATAGTCTATTCAAATGGAGCATATCGCCTTATGACCCCAACCGGTGATATGCTCATGATGCCGATCAATGGCAGGTTCTTAAAGAACTATTATCCTTAATAGGATCCTTCTTATGATCAAGTTATCATTACACCTGTGATCAAGACCTTCAGACCCAAGATATTTGAAAGAGCGCTCCTCTTTTTCTCTAACAGGATCATACTACCATAAACCAGTTTCGAGCCGATCGAACACCGGTTGCATCAAAGAAGAATCAAGGTTATGAACTTCAGTTTTAGCCTTATCACTCTTCTCTAATTCATTGTCGACTAGTGTCAGCCTATCGAACACCAATAACATTGAAAAGAAATAAGGGGTCAAGTTGTTTTAGCCTTGTCACTCTTCTCTAGTATATAAATATGTACTTATCTTGAACTTAGAAGAATAGGTCATATTTTGAAGTCAAGCATGCCTAAGCAACAGTTTCAGGCAGATGGCTTATTCAGCCTGACTTTTTGTGTATAATGGGGGCATACCTCACTGCTCATGTTCGATCGATCAAAGCTCGACCCAACGACCAAAGAGTCCCAATGATCAAAATAAAATGAGTTTATCTGATAACTTATCAACCAAACTCATTAAAGAAGGTTCGTGACGCATTCTTTTGCAGAACATTTTCACTGTTTCCACGTTCATATCAAAAACATGGTGACCGATCGAATGAAAGATAAAAAGAGTTTAGCTGATGACTTGTCAAGCCGAACTCATTAAAGAAGGTTCGTGACGCATCCTTCTGCAGAATCTTTACAATATGAAAACGAGGTAATGATTGACGGAGGGTCCACGAGGAAGGATAATCTTTAGATAAAGATCTCGCAGAATTCATCCCCAACTCACCTACAGAGCAAAAATCCAGAGGAGGCATTACATTACTCGAAGTAACCAAATGATCCAATGCCTCTAACGGCTAAGAATAGAGGAAAATGTTGGCTCTTAAGCCCAACATAAGTCCTCGATAACTCATTATGCTGAGGGGAATAGAATGGCTAGCCCAACTCAAACGGTAGTTGGTAAAAGCATATCAAATCCGTTGACAGCTGAGGATTTGCTAAAAATCGTAAGGGACCTGTTCCCATTTGATTCCTCTTCAAAATCACTTGCCAATTCCCGTCCATGGAATGGTACGACCACATAAGAAGGTATTCATTTCCTTAGTGGAATGATGAGTCAAACCTATCATGTTAACATTAAACCTCTGATAGTAAGTCTCTAACTTACTCCCTGGTAGATAAAACCAACATCCCTGCGAATCTGGTCAATATCCCTAGCAAATTAAAACTCCATCATTGTCATGTTAATATTACACCTCTGACAGGATGTTTTACAAATCTCGTTCTAAATCCCCATGGACTTCTATGACATATAATCTTTCATGAGATTCATATTCTTAGCTCCCCAGCGAGTCTCCAATAGACCCTCTTCAGAGTCTATTATTTTCCTCTCAGTCCCCAATGGACTTTCTTGGTTGTCACGTTAACAATACACCTCTGACAATTTCTTCAAAAAAAATATATCCAAAGGAGATATCAATTTTCCACAGAATTGATGATCAAACCTTATCCCCCCAATGGGATTATTTTATTTACTGTTATATCCAGCGTGTCACCTCTGAACGACAAGGCTTCGTGTCTGGTGATTCCTTATCATTTATGTCCATTTTGTCACCTATGAACTGAGGGATATCCAGATCTAACTTTCCAGTCCAGTAGGGACTCTTCTCGCTGTCATGTCTAGTCAACCACCTCTGAACAGCGAACCATCTTTTCTAGCAATTCCTAACCTGTTATGTCCACATTACCTCTGAACAAACAGATTCTTAGATCTCTCCCCTTATTATGATACTCTAACTGTCATGTCTAGTCAACCACCTCTGAACAGATGAGTCCATAACTCTATTTTTCTTTCCTCTATTAAGGTCAGGAGCTATTACTGTCATGTTAACATTAAACCTCTGAACAGCAGATTGTGAATCTGAGGTCTCTTAGTTGGTCATGTCCAGTCAACCACCTCTGAACCAACAGGAGTCCAGATTCAATCGATCTCTGCAGTCCCTGGTGGACTAGCTGCCAAGTTAAAATGACTACCTCTGACAGCGGATCCGAAGTTTAGTGCATCTTAGTCTATCATGTCCAGTTTATCACCTCTGAATAGACGGGTCCCTGAAATCGGGTTCACCTCCACTTTGTCATCATGTCCAGATCATCACCTCTGAATGATAAAATTTTGACGAATCATGTCTAGTTTGTCACTGTTAACTGGCAAATCTTATGCCTCATTTGTCTTAGTTCAGTAGGAACTATTATAGGTTGTGGTATCTAACTTATCATAACCTATTCATAAATCTGATGGTCTTTAATCTGTTATGTTAATATTTACTTCTGAACAGTAAAGATCGTCAAGCTCACTCTTTTCTATCCTCATCTCAACATGTTTTGAGTCGAGTCATTTTTCAAATTTATAACTAATTCCATCACTTCATCACCTTTGTCTAGATTAGTTATACCATTATTTTTATACCATTATTTTCTTTTTTTTTTGAAGATTGTGGTACAACTTGAAAGTAAGAATTGCAAACGCGGAAGACAAAACAACTTGGAAGCACAACAGAGGAGTCAAATAAAATTACTTTTTATTGATTCAAAAAAGGGGATACATGGATTACAAGTTACGAGGGAGCTTCATAAGACTTGATCCGTTCTTCAAGGATGGCCAACCTGTTCTTCCTCTCCTCAGCAGCTCTGATGAATGCTTGCGATCTCAACTTAGCCTCATTAAAGTTCACTATCTGGGACAGATGAGCCTCAATTTCAGCTAAAGTTGCCCTCTGTGTTAGCTCATGTTACAGGACTTCATCATTCTGGGCTTTGAGCTGCTCTAACCGAGCGATCTCCTCAAGATGCACTGGTTTAGCCTTGAACAGAAGAAGGTGTTGGCCCAAAGGCCTTCCACCCTAGTTTTAATGATGAATAACTCATGTAATTATGTTTACTAATAATCTTGTGTTGTTTAAGTTTCAGATCTTTAACCAAGATATTAGTTGGTGATTAGCTTCAACAAGGAGTTTAGAAGCTTTTCATAGTGATTCCAGGGCCAAAACTTCAAGATCACACATTGCCAAGCCCATGGATGGAGTTTTGGAGCAAGTCAACTTGAAGATGAAGATCATTGATTGGTAGTGAAAAGTGCATTTTATCATCATATTTACCATCACATTTTCATATTTATTCATATAACTCTGCACATTTATTAAGATTTTGTAATTTATTGTGTGCAGGCCTTGAGTTCTTATTTTAATAATAAATAAAGCCTAAAAGAAGCCCAAAAGCCCATATTCAAGCCCAAGTGCAAAAGTGCAAATATTAATTGTCAAAAGTGCAAATACACAAGGGCCAAAGTTGCAAATATTAAAGAAGAGGGAAGGATAGACTTCTATTCAACCCTAAACACTTGCGGGATGAGAATAAAAGCTAAAAGAAGAGAAGGAAATTCGTGGAAAAGATTTGGGATCTAGGTAACTTGCTTCCCAAGTTATATCTAAATCCCAAGATAAAGAGTCAGGATCAAACTTCCAGAAGGAAACGACCAGATGGACGGACCAGGGGAGGCCACGCACCAAAGCGCGTGGCCAACCGCCACTACCAGGCCACGGAAACGCTGCCCAAGCCGCGTTTCCGCGCAATTCAGTGTTATCTGGGGACCCGTTTTCGTGAGAGAGTTGTGTTGGGACTCTACCTCCTTCTGCTCCTATAAATACCCCCTGCAGTGCAACCGAGAAGGGCGTCCAGAGCCAGAGGGCCAAATCTAGGGTTTTAGGCTTTCTTCTTTCTTGTAGTTTAGGTTTTCTTTTCTTTTTTAATTTTTATGTAAGTGAGGGAGAGGGCTATGTTGAGAGTGACACCGATGTATGCTTCTCTTCTCTTCCATTGTATCAAGTAATAAAGGTAACTTTTCTTTTTATGTCATTGCTTTATTTTTATTTTTGTTTTCTTCTCTTTTTCTATTTTTATCTCTGTTGATTTGTGATGAGTATGCAAGTGATTTCTAAAGCACAAGTATAACAAGTCTTAGGGAGTGCCAACGATACTTCATGGAGATGTTCTCCTCCTCAAGGTACGTATCAATTCATACTTGCCAAGGCTTGATGATATAATGCGAACAGGGGACTGAGATCGATCCTATGGTTTATGCGTTCATGCCTCCAAAGCAAGGTAGAAAGTGTTAAGATTTCACGTTATTTTTCAACCAAGGTTAGTGTTTCTTTTCTTTTCTTTTATTCTTGTAGATTAAATCACAACACTTCTCCCAATTCTTTCTTTTCTGAGTCATTGTAAAATACCGCTTTCTTTCTAAACTAACTTTAATTAATATTTTTTATTTTCCTTTTAATAACTAAAAAAAAAGAAATTTTTAGAGATAACTTACAAACGCTTCCATCGCTAGTCCCTCCCAGAGGATCACGACCCGCATAGCCACTGCTACGCGGATTAGAATTGAGAACCTTGCTCAACTACTTCTAAATCTAATATTCTTTATTTTGTTGCACAGGTAAATCTCGATCAAAAATTTGGCGCCGTTGCCGGGGAGGGACGGTAAGTTTTTCTCTAAATAAAAAAAATTAACTAATTCTTTTATTCTTTCTGTTTGCAGGTTTGGATAACAGGAAAAATAACAGCAGAAGTGGACATATAGCAACTCTGTGCCTCTGCCCTCGAAGGTAGAGCATCAGAGCCTAGTATAGTGCCGCGGATCCGCGGCAATAGCCGCTGAAACGCGGCCTTAGTAGTGAACTACTAACTGTAATTTCTGCAGGTTGCTAAAAATTGAAAGATTTGTTTTCTGCTCTGTTCCAATTTGTTCTGTGATAAACCTGTATACTGCTAATTAATTCAACAGTAAAATATTTGTTGTAAAAGGTAAAAATTGATTAGACGTTTGCATATTAGGCACATGTCTTTTCAATTCCTTTATTTTACTGTTGAAGAGTGCTGGAGCAAGGTACGTTCGCATTGCATGTAGAATAGGACTCATCCCTTGGTTGATGCTTTGAGTGAATCTTATTTACATATTTTGTACACTTGCACAAATTTATTCTAAGGGCATAACCCATTAACAAGATAAGGTGGGGATTTCATCACCCTTCCTTAGCCCAAAAATCATATCCCAAGCACTCACTAACCCAAGCCTAACTTAAAATTAGTAGACGTTGGCCCTAGGGACATCTCGGACTCAATTAGGAGATTATCCTAAGGGGGAACAGTGCTGGAAGTTGACTCCTGCCAAATCAGTGTCTAGGAAGGGGATTGAGGGCCGAAAGCCCGAAGATTGGTGGTTATTTAATTAAGGAACGTCTTTGACGGAAAACCTCCCACCACTCTTGCCCTGACCTGGCTGATTAACTTGTGGTCAAAGTCTGCACCCTACCTCCCGTGGACAATCTAACCAGTTAGGAGTCGTCTAGGTCATTGATTGAGAATAAAAATAGAGTTCAGATTGTCTTAGTCTCAATGCGAATCCGCTGTAGCAAGGGCTCGAGCGGGTCGTGATCCTCAGGGAAGGATGCGATGAAAGCGTTTCGACTCGATTCCTCTGTATCTTCAAAAATAAGAGAGAGAGATTAGATCTTGAGATGAAAATATGTGAAAGAGATGGTTTTGCTGATTTTCTACCACAACCCTATTGCAAATTAAAGAGCTTGATCTTCATCTTAAGACTGATATGATTTACCCTAGGTTATTGCAATTATCTCAAGCAAGAAAATTAATACACGATTCTATACTAAGTTGCATTATTCAAAAACCAACTATGGTTCAACCTAACATCTAGGTACAGCCTAATAGAAGACTAATCTCAAGTTATGCTGTCCTAGTTCTTAGGGTTGAAGTCATGATAAGTTCTTTTAACATGTAACCTAGATTAAGAATTTTAAGTATTTTTGTTGATCTTCAAGAATTAGTTGCCTTTAAACCTAGGGTTTCTAGTGATGTTCATTAATCTGATCAAGTTTTAATTGCATCTAAGGTTGCTTCAAGAATCTCAGCAAACCACTAGGATGATTAGTTCTTCATAATTATTTTTACCTTTTCAATATTTATTTTTTTTTATTTTTATGAGAAAGATTGTGTAACGCCCCGATCCTGGCGGATACGGAGACATTACTGCAACGTATATACGCAAGTCAGAAGTACCTTTACGTATATACGCTAAGCATCAGTACAGGCAAGAATCAGAGTACGGAAGCCAGTGGTGCATTATACATTCCAATACATGAGTCCAATTACAGAGTTATCACCAGAAGTGATAAATATTACAATAATATTACATCACTTGTCCGGCGCAAATGCGGGAGTACACAAGATGAACAGTACAAAAGGGTGCTCACGAGATAACCAGAAACGTCGCGAGCCAACAGGAGGTACGAGGGCAGGACTGGAGCTACACTGGTCCGGCCACTCCACAGAAATGAGCTTGATCCTCAGCAAGGGAATCCTCTAGCTCCAAGCTTCAGAACCTGGACGTGAAAATCCAGGGGAGTCAGTGAAACTCCCCAGGCGAGTGTAATGCAAAAGCCAGGTGGCGAGCCAGGATGAGCACAAGTGTGAATACAACAATGGATATCAAGTACAAAGGATATCAAGTTCAGAAAACAGGGGTTAGAACGCAAATATAGCAGGCATGAACAAGTATATCATAATCATCATAAAACAGGAAATCCGATTACGAGCAAAACCGATTGCACAAGCTTAGGTCACGCTTCCATGAGACTAGTACGTCGAAGGAATAATCCAAATAAGGAAACCCTCATTTATATACCTTTATCTCATATCATCGTAATCCAAGCACATACAATCACAAGTCACAAAGTGGTCATAACAGGAGTACATAACGGGAGTCATAACAAGCATCCATAGTGTAACAAGATAAGAAGTAAGGTAGATCGGGCAACTCTAGTTATCTCCTAAACTAATATAAAATCGATAAAGCCGAATAAAAACCGATTACGAGTAAATCCAATTGTACGGGCTTAGGTCATGACTCCATGAGGTTAGTACTTCGAAGGAATAATCCAAACAAGGAAACCCTCATCCATATACCTTTACCTCATGTTACCGTAACCTGAACACGTACAGCTCGAGTTACAAAACAATGCGACGGAGACATATTAGAATTATTATTATGATTAGGCTGTCTAAGTTGTAGGCTTTAGTATGCGTCCCATTACACATACTTCTACTTACAACTTATAGAGCAAGTTATCTGAAAACTGATAAAGTTCGATGCATCATGTTCTGGATGGGTCCCGTACATGCCCGGGACAACGGTTCAGGAGTATCCGGTGCTGAGCCGGAACGTACCGCTAGGTACGGGACTTATGGTCGCCCGAACAGGAAATAGAGTATCGCAGATCCCATAGAAATAGGTCTAGGGCGTGTGCATACCCGGCATGAATATCAGGAGTAGGGGTGCCAGCACACCCCACGGAATCCCTGGTGGCCGCCAGGTGATCCCTCAAGTATGTGGCCACGCGTGACTCGATAGTGCCACCATGAACATGATTAATCCGGGCCCATCAGTTTCCCCCAAACCGGTGCAAGTTGTCTAATTATAATAGTACATCAAGTAAGCAGGACATGATCAGAAATGGGGATCATAACAGGAGTCATAACAGGAATCAGGTATAAACAAGAGATGGCCCTGCAGATTCAAGAGGTGGCCCCCACGGATTCAAGAGGTGGCCCCCACCGGGTATGGTGTGGCACTTTATTCCATGTGGCACTTTGCTCTGAGGGGATGGATTCTAGAGGTGGCCCCCACAGATTCAAGAGGTGGCCCCCACCGTGTATGGTGTGGCACTTTGTTCTATGTGGCACTTAGTTCCATTCAGGACTTGACGAGAACAGGAAGTATAACAGGAGTTAGTAGCAAGTAGCAGTATGACAGGTGCCAGGTGATAACATATTGGACAAGAGTGTGATAGATTGTATCTGGCAAGAGGTAGGGTAATAGTTAAATAAGATCAACAGAAGCTGAGCAACTGGAGGCACATGATCAATACAAGGTCAAAGGAAAGGGTCTATTGTCAATAAAGCGATCAAACATGGAAATCAGTCAAACTTAGTCGACTAGAGGAATCAGTAGTCGACTAGACAAGGAGTAAGTCGACTATAAAGGGGGACCAAGTCGACTTAGAGAAGTCCGCGTTTCAGAGAACCGCGTTTCAGAAAAGGGTTAGTCGACTAGACGCAAGGGGTAGTCGACTAGCATGCTGCGTTTCGCAAAACTACGTCTCACGAAGTCGCGTTCCACAAGCCCGCGTCTTGCCACAAGTCCGCGTCTCATGAATCCGCGTTTCACAAGCCCGCGTCTCACAAGAAAGAGTTAGTCAATAAGGGATGAAAGAGTAGGCCGCGTTTCATGGAAAGGGTGCGTCTCTCAAGGTCGCGTCTCACATGGTCGCGTCTCACAAGGCCGCGTTTCCAAGAGCCGCGTTCCCCAGAGCTGCGTTTCCAAGATTCGCGTCTCAGGAAGGTTAGTCGACTAGGAAGAATGATTAGTCGACTAATAGGGTGCGTTTTAGAATAACAAGGCTGTGTTTCAAGGAGTTAGTCGCCTTATGATTTGGGCAAGTCGACTAATACTGGGAAACAGTGAGCAGTAACAGCTTTTTAAGAGTTATAGTTTGTTGATAAAAATACAAGTTCTTGGCGAGGAAAAGCACTCGCCGAAATAGGAAAATCAAGCGAGAACACCCGCATAGTCAATAAAATACGAAGGCAAGCGGATAGCGAGAATTACTCGCCTATCAAGATCTTTGCCGCGTCCAACGAAGGGAAGTTCGGCCCCAATCCAAAAGGAGTGGCCGGCCCTAAGTCTTGCCGCCGGAGAAGAAACACGGCCCCAATCCAAAAGGAGTGGCCGGTTCCAAGTTTGTCAACGGAGAAGAACGCGGCCAAAATCCCAAGGAGTGGCCGGTCTCACAAAGTGATGGAGAGAGGTTGAAGGTGGTGTACTTGGTGAAGAAGTTATGGAGAAGATGAAGGTTGGGTAAACAAGGGAAGCAAGAGAAGGAGCTCTCCCTTGGTGGCTTCTCTGTTGGAGGCAGGAAGCAAGGAAGAAGAAGAGAAGAAGTAAAATGAAGAAAGAAAGAAGGAGAGGGGTATTTATAGGATTTGAATTGTGAAGTGATGCAAATGAATAAAGGAGAGGGGGGTTTTTGTAAAATGGGGAGTTGAGGTGACCCTCTTGGCCACTTGGCCAATTGTGATAATGAGAGGGAGTGGGGATATCAAGGAGAAGACTTTTGGAAGAGAGGCATTTAATAAAGAGAGAGAAGGGGAGGATAAAAGAATGATGTTGCACACAAAAACACAAAAGAACAAGGGAGGGATTCTTGCGTTTCCCACATTGAAACGCAGCCCTCTCACTCTTGACCAGCAATGGTGATGAGAGGGGAGTGGGGTGTCTTGGAAATGATGTTTTTGGAAGAGGAGAATTTAATGAAGAGAGAGAAAGATAAGATATAATGATGTTTGCACACCATAAGAGACAAAAGAAGCAAGAGATGAAACTTGCGTTTCTCCCACACAAAACGCAGCCCTCACCTGCGTTTGGGCCAAATGGCTTAAACGCAGGGATTAAGCCGCGTTTAGGGAAAAGCTGCATTTCAAGGAGGAGAGAGAAAGTCATGATAATTGATGGGATTTGACCTGAAGTGCATTAAATGCGGAATGGGGAGGATCTTCACAATAAATGCGGAATCCCAGGTTGGTGAGATCCGCGTTTAAGGAAGGAGAGAGAAAATGGGAAAAAGACAAAGTGGAATATGAGGGACAATCTCCTCGGTATCTGGGAAAATACCGGAAAAGCCCAAAAATGAAGTAATCCGGAAAGTCTCCCAAAAATTCTCAAAAATCATAAATATTATAAAATGATTTTTGGTGAAATCGGTTTTCAAAGATTCAATCTTATTTTCAAGATAAAAATCATAAGGTCAACCGTCAATCTCGGTCTACACCGGATTGGCCGGGTTTTCAATAAATTCTGATAATTCCCAGAAAAAGTATTTGGATAGAAAATATGATTTTAAGAAACATTGCCTAAAAGCACTTTTAGAAATTCCCAACCGTTTGTAAGTTAAAAATCCGGGAATCGGTCAACGAAACTGGCCGATACCGGTTTTGAAGATTTTCAACTAAATCCAGGAAAATTTCAGAAAATCATAGAAAATATAGAATATTGGAAAATGATATTTAAAACTGAAATCGGTCGAATCGGAATACCAGAATGTCCAAACCGAGCAATACTCTGGGATCGGGCCTTCGGTTCAAACTAAGGTTGACTCCGAATCCACGAATCCAAATCCAAGACAAAACAATCATATAAAGAATTCATAATACAAAACGAATACAAGAAGTAAATCGAAAAATACGGTCGAGAAATCTGAATACGCATCTAAGTACGTATTCTGGGAGCGGGGTGTTACAATCCATCCACCTTACAAAAAATTGCGTCCTCGCAATTTCGTTAAGAGGTAAATTGAACACAAGAAGGACAAAGGCTGGAAATAAGGCTTCATAAAACCAAAACAGGTGTAAGATAAACACAGGAGGGACCAGGATGGACAATGAGAATAGGATAAGGAGGAATATTCACGAAGGATTACCAACTCAAAATACAAAAGGTCAGGGGTTGCTGTTACAGTGGCATCCTCAAGGTCCCTGCTCCAGATACTGAGCTTCATACTCTGCTGCTGTTTCATCTGATACCTCTGCCGCCATATTGTGAACTTGGCCTCTGCCATAATCTGTTCTGGGTCTTGTCCCTCTCTGTACTTGATCATGCTGCTGGGGTGGAAATGGAGCTCTTCGGCCTACAGGTTCTGGGTTTCTTCTTAGCGGTGGAGCTGGAAGTGCCGGGGGTGCTGCTCGTGCTGGAATTGCTGGTGGTATTGGGTAGGTCCTCTTGAATGGACAATCACCTATAGAGTGATCTCCAGATCCACATACTAAACATAGCCTATTAGCTCTTCGGCAATTGCGTTGGATGTGCCCGGGCTTGTGGCAGTACCCACATATCATCTGCTGAGGGGGAAGTTGGAATGGTCGCTTGATCACCGGACCATGGGTTGTCCTGGCCGCATCTTCTTCATTCATCATCTGGAAGGGTCTCTTCACTGACTTGCTCTGCACCTGGTTCTCATTCTTCTTCTCCAGTCCCCTTTCTACTTCACGGGCAATGGAGAGGACCTGAGAGTATGTCTTCAGCTGTTGAGGGATGAGGAACATCTGGACATCCATCTTCAGCCCTTGCTGAAATCGGCTAGCTCTCTTTTCTTCGTCTGTCACCATGTAGGGAGCAAATCTGCTAAGCCTCAGGAATTCGGCAGCATACTCATCCACTGACCGATTGCGCTGCTGCAGACGGATAAACTGTTCTTCCATTTCCTTCTGAGCTGTTGTCGGGAAGAACCTCTCATAGAAACCCTTTGAGAATTGATCCCATGTGATGGGTTTCTCCAGTGTTGCCTCTTCAGCCAACCACCAGGTTCTGGCCACATCTCTCAGCTGTATCTTGGCCACTTCCACTTGGTTCTCATCAGGAACTCGGGCCGCCTTCAAAAGATCTGTTGTGTCTATCAGCCACTGTTCTGCATCCAGAGGCTTCTCCGTTCCCGAAAAGACTGCCGGCTGTAATCTCCTGAAATCTGACACATTGCCTGGCCTCTGTTCTCGGGGTGCAACCATCAGTCCCTGACGTAAAAGCTCCGTCTGCTGCTGTTGACTCTGCATCATCCCCTGAAGTACCCTCATCATACCATCATTGTCCCTGTTGGGTCCATCTTGAGAAGTACCAGCACCATTACGTGTACTCCGTCTTTCCATATCTGAGTTGGTTGAAAGGGTGACAAGAAGAAACTGGAAGGAAAAGATTGGAGATCTCAAGTTTCAAGAAATAGATCAGAAGGAAGAAATAGATAACTCTGCACTTGGAGTTTGGAATGTATAACCAGGACTCATGCATTCCAGTTGCAAATTGCTTTACCATTAATTTGCCATCTGGACGTACTGAGGAAGTAAGAGCCTAAGCTCTGATACCAACCTGTAACGCCCCGATCCTGGCGGATACGGAGACATTACTGCAACGTATATACGCAAGTCAGAAGTACCTTTACGTATATACGCTAAGCATCAGTACAGGCAAGAATCAGAGTACGGAAGCCAGTGGTGCATTATACATTCCAATACATGAGTCCAATTACAGAGTTATCACCAGAAGTGATAAATATTACAATAATATTACATCACTTGTCCGGCGCAAATGCGGGAGTACACAAGATGAACAGTACAAAAGGGTGCTCACGAGATAACCAGAAACGTCGCGAGCCAACAGGAGGTACGAGGGCAGGACTGGAGCTACACTGGTCCGGCCACTCCACAGAAATGAGCTTGATCCTCAGCAAGGGAATCCTCTAGCTCCAAGCTTCAGAACCTGGACGTGAAAATCCAGGGGAGTCAGTGAAACTCCCCAGGCGAGTGTAATGCAAAAGCCAGGTGGCGAGCCAGGATGAGCACAAGTGTGAATACAACAATGGATATCAAGTACAAAGGATATCAAGTTCAGAAAACGGGGGTTAGAACGCAAATATAGCAGGCATGAACAAGTATATCATAATCATCATAAAACAGGAAATCCGATTACGAGCAAAACCGATTGCACAAGCTTAGGTCACGCTTCCATGAGACTAGTACGTCGAAGGAATAATCCAAATAAGGAAACCCTCATTTATATACCTTTATCTCATATCATCGTAATCCAAGCACATACAATCACAAGTCACAAAGTGGTCATAACAGGAGTACATAACGGGAGTCATAACAAGCATCCATAGTGTAACAAGATAAGAAGTAAGGTAGATCGGGCAACTCTAGTTATCTCCTAAACTAATATAAAATCGATAAAGCCGAATAAAAACCGATTACGAGTAAATCCAATTGTACGGGCTTAGGTCATGACTCCATGAGGTTAGTACTTCGAAGGAATAATCCAAACAAGGAAACCCTCATCCATATACCTTTACCTCATGTTACCGTAACCTGAACACGTACAGCTCGAGTTACAAAACAATGCGACGGAGACATATTAGAATTATTATTATGATTAGGCTGTCTAAGTTGTAGGCTTTAGTATGCGTCCCATTACACATACTTCTACTTACAACTTATAGAGCAAGTTATCTGAAAACTGATAAAGTTCGATGCATCATGTTCTGGATGGGTCCCGTACATGCCCGGGACAACGGTTCAGGAGTATCCGGTGCTGAGCCGGAACGTACCGCTAGGTACCGGGACTTATGGTCGCCCGAACAGGAAATAGAGTATCGCAGATCCCATAGAAATAGGTCTAGGGCGTGTGCATACCCGGCATGAATATCAGGAGTAGGGGTGCCAGCACACCCCACGGAATCCCTGGTGGCCGCCAGGTGATCCCTCAAGTATGTGGCCACGCGTGACTCGATAGTGCCACCATGAACATGATTAATCCGGGCCCATCAGTTTCCCCCAAACCGGTGCAAGTTGTCTAATTATAATAGTACATCAAGTAAGCAGGACATGATCAGAAATGGGGATCATAACAGGAGTCATAACAGGAATCAGGTATAAACAAGAGATGGCCCTGCAGATTCAAGAGGTGGCCCCCACGGATTCAAGAGGTGGCCCCCACCGGGTATGGTGTGGCACTTTATTCCATGTGGCACTTTGCTCTGAGGGGATGGATTCTAGAGGTGGCCCCCACAGATTCAAGAGGTGGCCCCCACCGTGTATGGTGTGGCACTTTGTTCTATGTGGCACTTAGTTCCATTCAGGACTTGACGAGAACAGGAAGTATAACAGGAGTTAGTAGCAAGTAGCAGTATGACAGGTGCCAGGTGATAACATATTGGACAAGAGTGTGATAGATTGTATCTGGCAAGAGGTAGGGTAATAGTTAAATAAGATCAACAGAAGCTGAGCAACTGGAGGCACATGATCAATACAAGGTCAAAGGAAAGGGTCTATTGTCAATAAAGCGATCAAACATGGAAATCAGTCAAACTTAGTCGACTAGAGGAATCAGTAGTCGACTAGACAAGGAGTAAGTCGACTATAAAGGGGGACCAAGTCGACTTAGAGAAGTCCGCGTTTCAGAGAACCGCGTTTCAGAAAAGGGTTAGTCGACTAGACGCAAGGGGTAGTCGACTAGCATGCTGCGTTTCGCAAAACTGCGTCTCACGAAGTCGCGTTCCACAAGCCCGCGTCTTGCCACAAGTCCGCGTCTCATGAATCCGCGTTTCACAAGCCCGCGTCTCACAAGAAAGAGTTAGTCAATAAGGGATGAAAGAGTAGGCCGCGTTTCATGGAAAGGGTGCGTCTCTCAAGGTCGCGTCTCACATGGTCGCGTCTCACAAGGCCGCGTTTCCAAGAGCCGCGTTCCCCAGAGCTGCGTTTCCAAGATTCGCGTCTCAGGAAGGTTAGTCGACTAGGAAGAATGATTAGTCGACTAATAGGGTGCGTTTTAGAATAACAAGGCTGTGTTTCAAGGAGTTAGTCGCCTTATGATTTGGGCAAGTCGACTAATACTGGGAAACAGTGAGCAGTAACAGCTTTTTAAGAGTTATAGTTTGTTGATAAAAATACAAGTTCTTGGCGAGGAAAAGCACTCGCCGAAATAGGAAAATCAAGCGAGAACACCCGCATAGTCAATAAAATACGAAGGCAAGCGGATAGCGAGAATTACTCGCCTATCAAGATCTTTGCCGCGTCCAACGAAGGGAAGTTCGGCCCCAATCCAAAAGGAGTGGCCGGTTCCAAGTTTGTCAACGGAGAAGAACGCGGCCAAAATCCCAAGGAGTGGCCGGTCTCACAAAGTGATGGAGAGAGGTTGAAGGTGGTGTACTTGGTGAAGAAGTTATGGAGAAGATGAAGGTTGGGTAAACAAGGGAAGCAAGAGAAGGAGCTCTCCCTTGGTGGCTTCTTTGTTGGAGGCAGGAAGCAAGGAAGAAGAAGAGAAGAAGTAAAATGAAGAAAGAAAGAAGGAGAGGGGTATTTATAGGATTTGAATTGTGAAGTGATGCAAATGAATAAAGGAGAGGGGGGTTTTTGTAAAATGGGGAGTTGAGGTGACCCTCTTGGCCACTTGGCCAATTGTGATAATGAGAGGGAGTGGGGATATCAAGGAGAAGACTTTTGGAAGAGAGGCATTTAATAAAGAGAGAGAAGGGGAGGATAAAAGAATGATGTTGCACACAAAAACACAAAAGAACAAGGGAGGGATTCTTGCGTTTTCCACATTGAAACGCAGCCCTCTCACTCTTGACCAGCAATGGTGATGAGAGGGGAGTGGGGTGTCTTGGAAATGATGTTTTTGGAAGAGGAGAATTTAATGAAGAGAGAGAAAGATAAGATATAATGATGTTTGCACACCATAAGAGACAAAAGAAGCAAGAGATGAAACTTGCGTTTCTCCCACACAAAACGCAGCCCTCACCTGCGTTTGGGCCAAATGGTTTAAACGCAGGGATTAAGCCGCGTTTAGGGAAAAGCTGCATTTCAAGGAGGAGAGAGAAAGTCATGATAATTGATGGGATTTGACCTGAAGTGCATTAAATGCGGAATGGGGAGGATCTTCACAATAAATGCGGAATCCCAGGTTGGTGAGATCCGCGTTTAAGGAAGGAGAGAGAAAATGGGAAAAAGACAAAGTGGAATATGAGGGACAATCTCCTCGGTATCTGGGAAAATACCGGAAAAGCCCAAAAATGAAGTAATCCGGAAAGTCTCCCAAAAATTCTCAAAAATCATAAATATTATAAAATGATTTTTGGTGAAATCGGTTTTCAAAGATTCAATCTTATTTTCAAGATAAAAATCATAAGGTCAACCGTCAATCTCGGTCTACACCGGATTGGCCGGGTTTTCAATAAATTCTGATAATTCCCAGAAAAAGTATTTGGATAGAAAATATGATTTTAAGAAACATTGCCTAAAAGCACTTTTAGAAATTCCCAACCGTTTGTAAGTTAAAAATCCGGGAATCGGTCAACGAAACTGGCCGATACCGGTTTTGAAGATTTTCAACTAAATCCAGGAAAATTTCAGAAAATCATAGAAAATCTAGAATATTGGAAAATGATATTTAAAACTGAAATCGGTTGAATCGGAATACCAGAATGTCCAAACCGAGCAATACTCTGGGATCGGGCCTTCGGTTCAAACTAAGGTTGACTCCGAATCCACGAATCCAAATCCAAGACAAAACAATCATATAAAGAATTCATAATACAAAATGAATACAAGAAGTAAATCGAAAAATACGGTCGAGAAATCTGAATACGCATCTAAGTACGTATTCTGGGAGCGGGGTGTTACAGATTGCAAAAGAAAGAAAAACGAAAACAAGAAGAGATCGAAGATTAAAACACGAGAGATGACAAAAAGAAATAAAGTGCAGAAATTAAAAGAGAACAAAAGAGTGACCTTTTTATTTCGATGAATCTGGTTACACAATCGTCTCCTTCTTCTCCACAAATAGCATGAATAAAAATTACAACTTTAATAAAAATGGCTAAAGAAAACCCTAATCGTCTCTGCATGCCCCTCCCTGTTGCGAATGCACGGATATTTATAGTGCAGAATGTAGAGGAGTCCCGGATAGAAGTGCCAACAAAATCTGGTACCCATCTCTATCCAAACTGCCGCGGATGCGCGGCTTTTGCCGCGCCTCCGCGGCAGTTTAGTGGCTTCTGGCCACGCGCTTTGGCGCGTGGCCTCTCCTGGTCCGTCCATGTGGGCTTCTGCTTTTAGAAGTGTGATCCTGGCCTTTTAATCTAGATTTTCGAGATAACTTGGTAATCAAGTTACCCTTAATCCAGATTTCTTCAAATCTTCTCTCCACGAAATTCCTCTTTATCTTGGCCTTTTATCCTCATCCTGCAGGTGTTTAGAGTTGGATAGAAGTCTATCCTTCCCTAATCTCTGATATTTGCAACTTTTAGCCCTTGTATTTGCATTTTGAATCTTTGTATTTGCGCTTCTTCACCTGGGCTTCAAACATGGGATTGGATCTGGGCTTTTGGGCTCTTTAAGCTTTATTCTTTATTAACTTGATAATTTGAGGCCTGCACATATTAAATAAAGAAATATTAATAAATGTGCACTATAATATGAATAAATGTGCAAATGCGATGGTATATATGATGACAATTATGCATTTTTCACTACCTATCACACCCCCACACTTATCTTTTTGCTCGTCCTCGAGTAAAAATCAAAAAGAAAGAGAAAAATCTAACCTAGCTAACTCACTTTCGTAGGAATCACGGTTGCACTTAGCATGTGCAACAAGCCGTTAAACCCCTAGGTTACCCTAGAGGACGAGTGTTGTCTCGTGAGGGTTTTCAGCGGATTACACCCACAAAATCCATAAAAAGGAAAATATTTGAATTATATTTGAAGAGACTAAGTAGTCTATAAGTTTTAGGATTATCATTTTTATTCATTCTTCAAACCTGGTCTTTATAAAGTTAATTGTTATTCATTTTAGGTAAGGATTAAAATTGAATTTCTAATATAGTCTTTTTCGTTACCAAAAGTCATACGCACCCTTGTGAATCTAGGAATTCCTTAACTTGGACTCTCATGCCTCATTATTATTTTTATAACATCATCTAATTTTCTTTCGTGTAAGTATCAAGGCTTCTTGAGGCCCTCATACCTAACTAATTGACTATTAGATGTGTTAATATATATATATATATATTTTTTTTGGCATGTATAACTCATCTAATTTTCTTTCGTATAAGTATCAAGGCTTCTTGAGGCCCTCATACCTAACTAATTGATTATTAGATGTGTTAATACATATATTATATTTCTTAGTTTTCTTAGGCTTTCTAATTCACCCATGTAGCGAACTTAAAGTCGGTGGCTCCCAAACCGGTTGGCTTTAGGGCACCAGGTGAGAAAACACCCCGCGGACTCAAATTCGAGTGAACTAGGCCCCAAAACTAAGGACTTTATTTTATTTACTCACCTTTAGGCATGAATACTTATGCTTCTTGAGGCACATGTATCAGCTTAATTGGTGATTTTTTTTTCTTTTTTCTCTTTTTTTATTAATTTTTTTTTTATGAGGCACAAGGTCTTTGTCTTAGAATCCTAGATATGCATTTGGTATGCACATTTCATTAAGGTAAAAATCAAGACTAATTATTTATTCAATTTCTCTCCTATATCTAAAAATTAAACAATTTATTTATCTTGACCAAGTTTTTAGAAATCCTAATCATGATTTTCCTAATCCTTAAAACTAACTTAGATTTCTTTCAAAAAATAAGTCAAAGTATTTCCTTTTTATGACATTTTTTTTTTAAATTTTTTTTTGTATAACATTTTTTTTTAATTTTTTTTTTTTTTAAATATATTACATACCCTTCCCCCACACTTGTTTCATGCATTGTCCCTAATGTATGAATGAAATGTATGGAATGCATGAATTGGCAGAAAGATATAATCACCGATACAGTGGGTCAAAAAGACCCATCACCGCATTAGCTTCCGGCACAGACTCCAAAAAGATTTTAAGACGTTGACCATTTACCTTGAATGAATTGCCATTTTTGGGATCGTAGATCTCTATGGCTCCGTGTGGAAACACCGTCTTAACAATGAATGGTCCTGTCCATCTTGACTTCAATTTGCCGGGAAAGAGATGAAGTCTAGAGTTGTAAAGTAAAACTTTTTGTCCTTGGACAAAAGTTTTTCTCGTGATGAATTTATCGTGAAAAACCTTAACTCTATCCTTCGCAATCTTCGCATTCTCGTATGCATCATTCCTCAACTCCTCTAGTTCAGAAATTTGTAATCTCCGAAACTCACCGGCTCTATCTAAATCGAAATTTAGCTGCTTAATTGCCCATAGGGCCCGGTGCTCTAGCTCGACAGGAAGGTGGCAAGCCTTTCCAAAGACTAGTCTATAGGGAGACATTCCTAGAATCGTCTTGTAGGCAGTCCTATATGCCCATAGGGCATCCACCAGTTTGATGGACCAGTCCTTCCTATTCTGATTCACAGTCTTCTCCAAAATGAGCTTGACTTGTCTATTAGAAACTTCTACCTGCCCGCTAGTTTGAGGATGGTAGGGCGTAGACAACTTGTGAGTAATGGCATATTTTCGCATAAGAGCTTCAAAAGTTCTATTGCAAAAATGTGTGCCATTGTCGCTAATGATGGCTCGAGGGATTCCAAAGCGTGAGATGATATTATCTTTCAAGAATTTGACAACAACTTTGTTGTCATTTGTCTTGCAAGGGACAGCTTCTACCCACTTCGACACATAGTCTACGGCCAACAAGATGTATTGGTGCCCAAACGAATTAGGGAAGGGTCCCATAAAATCAATGCCCCATACGTCGAAAAGTTCTACTTCTAGAATGGGATTTAGGGGCATCATATTTCGTTTGGAAATTCTTCCTATCATTTGACATCTTGTGCAAGTCTTGCAATACTCAAATGCATCTCTAAACACAGTTGGCCAATAAAAGCCACTTTGCAGAATTTTCTCGGCAGTTTTGCGGGGACCAAAATGTCCACCGCAAGCGAACTCATGACAAAAAGCTAGCACGCTTCTAGTCTCCTCGTCGGGGACACATCTCCTAATGATTTGGTCGCTACAATATTTGAAAAGATAAGGATCTTCCCACATGTAATACCGAACTTGAGACAAGAATCGGTATCTATCCTGTTTGGACCAACTAGGTGGTGTTTGGTTTGTGACTAAGTAATTTACTATGTCAGCAAACCAAGGTTCCTTAGAGATGGCTAGAAGTTGCTCATCGGGAAAATTGTCATTGATGGGCAGCTCGACAGAAGGTGCGTTGGGCACACGAGAGAGATGGTCAGCTACGACATTTTCGACACCTTTTTTATCTCGAATTTCGAGATCAAATTCTTGAAGTAGAAGGATCCAACGAATGAGTCGGGCCTTCGCATCTTTCTTAAGCATAAGGTATCGCAGAGCAGAATGGTCAGTGAAGATCGTGGTCTTAGTCCCAAGTAGGTATGGACGGAATTTCTCCAAAGCGAACACTACTGCCAAGAATTCCTTCTCGGTGGTAGTATAGTTCATTTGGGCCTCATTAAGCGTCCTACTCGAATAGTAGATCACGTGCTGCTTATTGTCCTTACGCTGTCCTAAGACAGCACCTATCGCAAAATCAGAAGCGTCACACATGATCTCAAAAGGCTTGGACCAGTCCGGAGGTGAGATGATAGGGGCAGATATAAGTTCCACTTTCAATTTCTCCCAAGCACTATGGCACCTATCATCAAAGATGAAGGACACGTCCTTAGCTAGAAGGTTTGTAAGGGGTCTAGCAATTTTGCTAAAGTCCTTAATGAACCTACGATAAAATCCGGCGTGTCCTAAAAAGGATCGAATGTCCTTCACGCATCGAGGAAGTGGAAGTTTCGCAATGATTTCCACTTTGGCCTTGTCTACCTTAATCCCTTCCCTAGATATCTCATGACCTAGGACAATCCCTTGTTGCACCATGAAGTGACACTTTTCCCAATTGAGGGTCAAGTTCTTCTCGGTGCACCTACTCAGCACTAGCTCCAAATGATGGAGACACTGGTCAAATGAATTTCCATAGACTGAGAAGTCGTCCATGAAAATCTCTAGGAAACGCTCGACCATATCAGAAAACAAGCTTAACATACAACGTTGGAATGTGGCGGGGGCATTGCATAGGCCGAAAGGCATTCGACGGTAAGCAAATGTCCCAAATGGACACGTGAACGTTGTTTTCTCTTGATCCTCCGGGGCTATAGGGATTTGGTTATACCCTGAATACCCATCCAAAAAGCAGTAATACTCATGACCTGCTAATCTTTCCAACATTTGATCGATGAAAGGGAGGGGAAAATGATCTTTCCTAGTGGCTGCATTCAACTTACGGTAGTCTATGCATACTCTCACCTTGGTAGGCAATCGTGTTTGCACTAACTCATGTTTGTCGTTCTCTACCACCGTAAAGCTAGACTTCTTAGGGACCACGTGCATTGGGCTAACCCATTCGCTATCGGAAATGGAATAAATTATCCCATTATCTAACAGTTTTACTATCTCGGCTTGTACAGCCTCCTGCATAAGTGGGTTTAGTCTACGCTGTGGATCCCTTTTCGGTCTAGTCCCTTCCTCAAGATGAATACGATGCTGGACTATCGTAGGGCTCAGTCCCTTAATATCTGCCATAGTCCAACCAATGGCTTCCCTATGTCTCCTAAGGGTTGCCAGCAGGTTCTCCTCTTGCCTATTGGTCAAATTAGATGCAACTATGACCGGTAACGTCTCTTGTTCACCTAGGTAGGCGTACTTAAGATGTTTGGGCAAGGCTTTTAACTCCAAAGAAGGAGTTGGCTCGATGGGTGGAGGAGTTAAGCTAGAATCTCCCATCTCTATAGAACTCAGATTTGATTCCCATTCGATCTCATCAAGACTGATATCATTTGTTTCTAACTCTTCCTCTTCCTCTGACTCAAATATGATCTCATCATTATGCTCACTCGTCATGTTCTCAATGGAGTTAACCTCAAAGGGTTGGTCGGTCACATCGTAGGGATGCTTACCTAGGTTGAAAACATTGACTTCCTTGGTCATATCCCCAAAAGTCAGTCTCATGGAACCGTTTCTACAATTTATAATTGCATTAGCGGTTGCTAGGAACGGTCTTCCTAAGATAACGGGAGTTTGGGACCTAGGATTAGACACAGGTTGTGTCTCTAAGACAATGAAATCTACCGGGTAAATGAATTCTCCAACCCGTATGAGAACGTCATTGATCTCTCCCTTTGGAACTTTGATAGAGCGGTCAGCCAACTGAATAGTAACTTGGGTCGGGTTGAGTTCACCTAATCCAAGTTGTTGATATACGGAGAAAGGGAGCAAATTGATGCTGGCTCCTAAATCGAGGAGTGCTCGATTGATTTCGGCTCGACCTATGGTGCAAGAAATGGTGGGGCAACCTGGGTCCTTATACTTGATAGGGATCTGGTTGGACAGTAGCTCACTAATGTTAGTGGCTAGAAAAACCTTCTTAGGCACATTAGTCTTTCTTTTCTTGGTGCACATGTCCTTAATGAATTTGGCATAACTAGGGACCTGTTGGATTGCATCAAGAAGTGGAATGTTGAGCCTAACTTGATTGAACACCTCTAATAATTTCTCCATGTGTGCATTGTTGTTGCTTCTAAGCCTATTTGGAAATGGAGCTATAGGCTGGTGCAACTGATCTGCTGACTTTTCAGCTTCAGTTTCCTTGGGACTGGATGGAGAAGGAGTGGAGCTAGATGGAATGGAAGTGGAGCTAGATGGAATGGATGGCATGGATGGATCCGATGGCATGGATACTTGATTATTAACTTGTTTCCCCGATCTGAGTGTATGGACCATATGACACTGATTTGGGTCTTGAGCCTCATTGGCTGGGCTAGGATTCCTAGGGTTAGGCAATGGTTGACTCGGTAGGGTACCCCTCTGTCTCTCTTGCTGGTTCAATTGGAGCTCTATCCTACTTAGGACTTGAGCCAGCGTGTCTTGGCTTTTGACTAGGGTATCCACCTTTCTTTCCAAATTTGAAAGTCTTGTCTCCATTTGTGAATTTTGGAAAGACTGTGGAGGATTTTGACTAGGAAAATTTTGTTGATAAGGCGGATTTTGGAAGTTGTTGGAGAATTTGGGCCTCACTTGATCATTGTTGCTTGGGCCCCATGAAAAATTGGGATGGTTTCTCCAACCGGGATTGTAGGTGGGTGCATAAGGATTGTTGGCGGGCCTTGTGAAGGCCACACTCATATGTTCGGGCAAGCTTTGATGCGCGATGAAAACAGGACATTCCTCGAACACATGGTTCATATCTTGACAATAAGTACAGCCCGCCGAAGATGTTGGGCTGACTTGGTTCACAGAGACTGGCTCTTTCGTTTCAAGAGCCTCTAGTCTACGCATAACAGCAGCTAACTTAGCATCGGTTGCTACGTTGGCCTCAATGGAATGGATACCTCCTTTAGAAAAAGTAGGGTCATTAGTCCTAGATTTTTCAGGAGTAGGGTCCCATTGGATGGATTTTTCAGCTAATTCCTCAAACAATGTCCATCCTTCATCTTCATTCTTTTGCAGAAATCCTCCTTGACACATGGATTCTAACAATGTTTTAGTAGAATAATCTAATCCATCATAGAGAACTTGGCAAAGTCGCCATTTCTCTATCCCATGGTGAGGACATTGGGCAAGGAGATCCTTAAAACGCTCGAAGTATTTCCAAAAAGGTTCATTGGCTGTTTGCTTAAACTGGAGGATATTCTTCCTAATCAGTGCAGTCTTGTGAACGGGATAAAATTTCTTTAAGAAGGCCTTAATGAAATTATCCCAAGAAGATATAGAACCGGCCTCTAGACTGTAGAGCCATTTCTTTGCTAAATCCTTCAAAGCAAAGGGGATAAACCTAAGTTTGATAGCATCGTCTCCTAACTTAGGCATATTCATCATTTGACATACTTCTTCAAATTCCCTTATGAAGAAGTAGGCATCCTCAGATTCAAGTCCATGAAATTTGGGAAGAGTGTTGATGTATTGTGGCTTGAGTTCATATGGGTCAACACTTTCGATAGTGAGCTGGATGCAAGAAGGAAGAGAGGTTCTAATAGGATAGAACCTATCTTGGAGTGACTGTGGTTGTGCCATGTGTGAGTCGGGCTTGAGCTCGGGTGGTGAACTAGTTCTAGTTAGCCTGGATGTAAGTGGGTCTCTCGACCAAGCGGTCATGCACAATCAGCAAACAAGTTCACCCAATCAATCAAAAAAAAAGAAAAACAGGCAAAAGTCCTAATCTAAGGTAAGCCTTGACCTAGACGACTCCTAACTTTAGACTGTCCTTAGGAGGTCTACTGTCGACGTTAACCACAAGTTAATCGGCCAGGTAGGTGGCAAGACCGGTGGGAGGTTTTCTGTCAGAGACGTTCCTTAATTAAATAACCACCGTCCTTCGAGCTTTCGGCCCTCAATCCCCTGCCTAGACACCGATTTGACAAGAGTTAATTTCGAACAATTTTCCTCCTTCGGTCAATCTCCTATTGAGTCCGAGTTACCTTAGGGCCAACGTCTAGTCAAGTTTTACTTAGGGTTAGGGTTGTGAGTGTGACTGATATGATTTGTGGGCCAAGGAAGGGTGATGAAATCCCCACCTTATCTTTGTTATGGGTTATGCCCTTAAGATGGATTAGTGTACGTGTAAAGCGGTAGAAAAGTAATCACTCAAGAAAGCGGTAAACAACCAAGAGTGTTTCCTAATCTATATGCTTATGCAAACGTACCTTGTCGCCAGCACTCTTCAACAGAATTAAAGAATTAAAAATAGACACGTGCCCTAAAATGCAAGAGTCTAAAAATATTTTTTTTTATTCAACAAATAGGTTAATGTTAATTATTAGCAGTTGCAGAGTGATCACAGAGAAGTAATAATACAGCAGAAAATAGAATTTTGCACTGCAGAGCAACCTGCAGAAAAATCTATCAGTAGTCAACTACAACTGCCGCGGACCCGCGGCTTTGGCCGTGGAAACGCGGCAAAGTTGTAGGTCCAGATGCTCTGCCTTCGAGGGCAGAGGCACTGGATTGCAATATGTGTCTTCTGCTGTTCTGTTTCTGTTTCCTATTCTCTGTACCTGCAACAGAAAAGAAAGAATGATTAGAACGAGGAAATCGTGCCGTTCCTTCCCCGGCAACGGCGCCAAAATTTGATTGAGAATAAAAATAGAGTTCAGATTGTCTTAGTCTCAATGCGAATCCGCTGTAGCAAGGGCTCGAGCGGGTCGTGATCCTCAGGGAAGGATGCGATGAAAGCGTTTCGACTCGATTCCTCTGTATCTTCAAAAATAAGAGAGAGAGATTAGATCTTGAGATGAAAATATGTGAAAGAGATGGTTTTGCTGATTTTCTACCACAACCCTATTGCAAATTAAAGAGCTTGATCTTCATCTTAAGACTGATATGATTTACCCTAGGTTATTGCAATTATCTCAAGCAAGAAAATTAATACACGATTCTATACTAAGTTGCATTATTCAAAAACCAACTATGGTTCAACCTAACATCTAGGTACAGCCTAATAGAAGACTAATCTCAAGTTATGCTGTCCTAGTTCTTAGGGTTGAAGTCATGATAAGTTCTTTTAACATGTAACCTAGATTAAGAATTTTAAGTATTTTTGTTGATCTTTAAGAATTAGTTGCCTTTAAACCTAGGGTTTCTAGTGATGTTCATTAATCTGATCAAGTTTTAATTGCATCTAGGGTTGCTTCAAGAATCTCAACAAACCACTAGGATGATTAGTTCTTCATAATTATTTTTACCTTTTCAATATTTATTTTTTTTATTTTTATGAGAAAGATTGCAAAAGAAAGAAAAACGAAAACAAGAAGAGATCGAAGATTAAAACACGAGAGATGACAAAAAGAAATAAAGTGCAGAAATTAAAAGAGAACAAAAGAGTGACCTTTTTATTTCGATGAATCTGGTTACACAATCGTCTCCTTCTTCTCCACAAATAGCATGAATAAAAATTACAACTTTAATAAAAATGGCTAAAGAAAACCCTAATCGTCTCTGCATGCCCCTCCCTATTGCGAATGCACGGATATTTATAGTGCAGAATGTAGAGGAGTCCCGGATAGAAGTGCCAACAAAATCTGGTACCCATCTCTATCCAAACTGCCGCGGATGCGCGGCTTTTGCCGCGCCTCCGCGGCAGTTTAGTGGCTTCTGGCCACGCGCTTTGGCGCGTGGCCTCTCCTGGTCCGTCCATGTGGGCTTCTGCTTTTAGAAGTGTGATCCTGGCCTTTTAATCTAGATTTTCGAGATAACTTGGTAATCAAGTTACCCTTAATCCAGATTTCTTCAAATCTTCTCTCCATGAAATTCCTCTTTATCTTGGCCTTTTATCCTCATCCTGCAGGTGTTTAGAGTTGGATAGAAGTCTATCCTTCCCTAATCTCTGATATTTGCAACTTTTAGCCCTTGTATTTGCATTTTGAATCGTTGTATTTGCGCTTCTTCACCTGGGCTTCAAACATGGGCTTGGATCTGGGCTTTTGGGCTCTTTAAGCTTTATTCTTTATTAACTTGATAATTTGAGGCCTGCACATATTAAATAAAGAAATATTAATAAATGTGCACTATAATATGAATAAATGTGCAAATGCGATGGTATATATGATGACAATTATGCATTTTTCACTACCTATCAGTCATAGGTCTACCCTAACTTAGGTTAGAATTTTTTCTTTTTGTTTGTTTATTTGTTTGTTTTCTTTTTCTTTGCTGTGTTAGTGTGATATGGCATATAATAATAATTTTTCCAACTTTAATCCATATTACACACCTAACTCTTTTTCGGATATTACCAACCCGGCATATCATAACTTTGACCAATCTAGTGTGCCGGAATGGTCTTATCCGAATGACTATAACCCATGCCCCCCATCTTATGACCATAATTTTCATACTTTCAACTCTTCACAGAGTTCATGGGGTTTCGTTTCCCCCGAGTCCAATTTTCAACCGACTTGTCCTCCGTCTCCACCTTGTCCACAATATTCCCAAGATTCATACTCAGATCCACCCATTCAGAATAGAAAACCATCTATCCAGAAAATGATGAGTATGCACGAGTCCAGGCAACAATCACCATCAATCTTAGACATGATGATGCGTGAGTCCACCGACTCATAACTTCATCACGATTACACTTCCTTTTTCCAAGTCCAATCACAAAAGAGGCTTGAAGCCATGACTCAGGCTAGATTAGCTCGTGAGCATGAACTAGATATGATGGTTCAATCTTTGCGTTCTCACCGTCCGGCCAATTCTGATATCGCTGACCACTCTCTTAGAGCCGACGAACCAAGTTGCTTTGGACAACAAGATTCTACTTCAGTGCCATCATTTGAACTTGCCGAAACTCCAATTTTTGATAGTTTGGCAAGTTCTTCCTTTCCTGAAATAGAACTTGAGCATGAATATGATCATGATCCCCAACTTGGTGATTCAATTCTACTTCCTGATTCAATAATGACTCCGGTGTCTCCACCTGATTTCACTTTTCCCGAGTCAACATTGGATCCTGTTCCAATTCATCATGAAATTGAATCACCCATTTTTGATGATCATATTGAACTTGACCAATTTTGCAATTTTGAAAGTCCTATGGATAAATTGGCAAGTTCTCATTTTTATGAAATTGAACCCAATGAGATATGTGACCTAAATTCTTAAATCTGTGATCAAGTTCAAATTCCCGAATCATTATTGACTCCTATTTTGTTACCCGACTTAGGTAATCTTTTAGAGTCAGTCTTGATTCCCACTCCTATCATTCCTGAACTTGAATCACCAATATTGAGTCACATTCCATTGTGGGAAGATTATTGTGGACTTGAGTTTCAGCTTATTGATTTGGACCCACTTCCTGAACCTAGCCCGACTCCTGAACCATTACTTGATTTAAGTTTCTTTCCTGAGTCGGTATTCGTTCCCGTACTTCCCACGTCCAAGTCAATAATTCCATCTTTTCATACTCCATTTTGGGACAAGGAGGTTGATACAATTGACTCTGAAAATAATTATGAATTATGGAAATTGGATGGGGTCAATTATTAAAAAATGATTATACATACATTTTAGTGGGTTATACAAAAAAGATTTCTGGTGGGTTCTTCCGAATTCCACAAAAAGTTGATTGGGCCGCATTTCGTGAACCAATTAGACCACCACCGGAACCACCACCTTAAGCTAACTTCTGCCTTCCCTTCTTCTTTTTCATGCATATATGCATTCATTCATACATTGAGGACAATGCATGAGATAAGTGTGGGGGTGGGCTTTACTGACATACTAACATAGGTAGAAACTAACAAAAATCTGCTAATAAAAAAAAATCTGAAAAAAAATTTATAAAAAGGACAATATTTTGACTTATCTTTTGAAAGAAATCTAAGTTAGTCTTAAGAATTAGGAAAATCATGATTAGGATTTCTAAAAACTCGGTCAAAATAAATAAATTGTTGAATTTTTAGGTATAGGAGGAGAAATTGAATAAGTAGTTGGTCTTGATTTTTACCTTAATGAAATTTGCATACCTAATGCATATCCAGGATTCTAAGACGAAGACCTTTGTGCCTCATATAAAAAAAAAAAGAAATCACTAATTAAGCTGGATACATGTGCCTCAAGAAGCATAAGTATTCATGCCTAAAGGTGAGTAAATAAAATAAAGTCCTTAGTTTTGGGGCCTAGTTCACTCGAATTTGAGTCCGCGGGGTGTTTTCTCACTTGGTGCCCTAAAGCCGACTGGTTTGGGAGCCACCGACTTTAAGTTCGCTACATGGGTGGATTAGAAAGCCTAAGAAAACTAAGAAATATTACATATGTACTAACATATCTAATAGTCAATTAGTTAGGTATGAGGGCCTCAAGAAGCCTTGATGCTTATACGAAAGAAAATTAGATGTGTTATACATATTAAAAAAAATGTAAACAAATAAAGAGGCATGAAAGTCCAAGTTAAGGAATTCCTAGTAAAAATTCATAAGGATGCATATGATTTTGGTAACGAAAAGACTATACACAAAATTCAATTTTGATCCTTACTTAAAAATGAAAACAATTTACTTTATAAAGACTAAGTCTAAGAATGAATAAAAATGAGGATCCTAAAAACTTATAGATTACTTAGTATTTTTAAAAGTATTTCAAATATTTCCTTTTTATGGATTTTGTGGGTGTAATCCGTTGAAAACCCTCACGAGACAACACTCGTCCTCTAGGGTAACCTAGAGGTTTAACGGCTTGTTACACATGCTAAGTGCAACCGTGATTCCTACGAAAGTGAGTTAGGTTAGATTAATTTTCTTTTTCTCTTTGAATTTTACTCGAGGATGAGCAAAAAGATAAGTGTGGGGGTGTGATTGGTAGTGAAAGTGCATTTTTATCATCATATTTACCATCACATTTTCATATTTATTCATATAACTCTGCACATTTATTAAGATTTTGTGATTTATTGTGTGCAGGCCTTGAGTTCTTATTTTAATAATAAATAAAGCCTAAAAGAAGCCCAAAAGCCCATATTCAAGCCCAAGTGCAAAAGTGCAAATATCAATTGTCAAAAGTGCAAATACACAAGGGCCAAAGTTGCAAATATTAAAGAAGAGGGAAGGATAGACTTCTATTCAACCCTAAACACTTACGGGATGAGGATAAAAGCTAAAAGAAGAGAAGAAAATTCGTGGGGAAGATTTGGGATCTAGGTAACTTGCTTCCCAAGTTATATCTAAATCCCAAGATAAAGAGCCAGGATCAAACTTCCAGAAGGAAACGACCAGATGGACGGACCAGGGGAGGCCACGCACCAAAGCGCGTGGCCAGCCGCCACTACTAGGCCGCGGAAACGCGGCCCAAGCCGCGTTTCCGCGGCAATTCAGTGTTATCTGGGGACCCGTTTTCGTGGGAGAGTTGTGTTGGGACTCTACCTCCTTCTGCTTCTATAAATACCCCTGCAGTGCAACCGAGAAGGGCGTCCAGAGCCAGAGGGCCAAATCTAAGGTTTTAGGCTTTCTTCTTTCTTGTAGTTTAGGTTTTCTTTTCTTTTTTAATTTTTATGTAAGTGAGGGAGATGGCTATGTTGAGAGTGACACCGATGTATGCTTCTCTTCTCTTCCATTGTATCAAGTAATAAAGGTAACTTTTCTTTTTATGTCATTGCTTTATTTTTATTTTGTTTCTTCTCTTTTTCTATTTTATCTCTGTTGATTTGTGATGAGTATGAAAGTGATTTCTAAAGCACAAGTATAACAAGTCTTAGGGAGTGCCAACGATACTTCATGGAGATGTTCTCCTCCTCAAGGTACGTATCAATTCATACTTGCCAAGGCTTGATGATATAATGCGAACAGGGGACTGAGATCGATCCTATGGTTTATGCGTTCATGCCTCCAAAGCAAGGTAGAAAGTGTTAAGATTTCACGTTATTTTTCAACCAAGGTTAGTGTTTCTTTCTTTTCTTTCTTTTCTTTTCTTTTATTCTTGTAGATTAAATCACAACACTTCTCCCAATTCTTTCTTTTCCGACTCATTGTAAAATACCGCTTTCTTTCTAAACTAACTTTAATTAATATTTTTATTTTCCTTTTAATAACTAAAAAAAAAGAAATTTTTAGAGATAACTTACAAACGCTTCCATCGCTAGTCCCTCCCAGAGGATCACGACCCGCATAGCCACTGCTACCGCGGATTAGAATTGAGAACCTTGCACAACTACGTCTAAATCTAATATTCTTTATTTTGTTGCACAGGTAAATCTCGATCAATCATCAAGAAGACTTAGGTATCCATAGTTTAGATAGTGTGTTTTAGATCCATTTGTAAAGCTTAGTATAGTTGATATGCTCAAATGCACAAACACACACGTTTTCATGTTTTGGATTTGGTTTTCATGAATAGTAGATCAAAACAAGTTTATTTTATTTCTATGTATATTAGATATGTTCTAGATATACATACATGCTTTAAACTTGCTAGACAAACTTATTTTGACTATCCTATTCATGTATTGATAAATCAAGTTTGATAAAAATACAAATTTTATTTTTGCTAAAATTTGCAAGACTCAAAAATAAATTGATATGTTGATATATGTCTTGAAATTTTTATCACTTGTTTGTGTTTTGATATAAAATGTTAAAACAAGTTTTGTAGATTTTTAGAAGACTTAAAAGATTTTTTTCTAAATATTTTTAAACTGTTTTTCTGACCCAGATTTCTGTTCCAGGCTTCAATCAGTCGACTAAGTCAACTGACCTAGTCGACTTGGCTGAAGTCGGTCGACCGGGCCGGTCGACTGACGTGCACAAATCTGTGCACGTTTGGAGACACTGGGACGGTCGACCGTTCGGGTCGACCGGGTCTGAGAGCAGTGCTCTCTGTTTGTTTGGGTCGACTGGGCCGGTCGACCGTGGTTACCTAACGGTCACATTTCTGACCGTTGGCGGTCGACTGGGCCGGTCGACCGTTAGCCTGTCAGGCTGCCACATCAGCCTAACGGCTAGTTTTTAGTTTGGCCTATATAAACCCCATCTCTTTGGGTTTTTGACTAAGGTTTTTACAAGAGAAAAAATCCCAACTTTCCAGAGTTTAAAACAAGTTTTTAATAGAGTTTTTGGACTTTAAACTTCTCATCTTTATTGTTTTGGGTTTTTGAAAAATCAAAAAAAACTAGGGTTTTGGGAGATTGTATTGATTTCATTTTCTATCTTTTATAAGAGATTTCCCAAGTAGTTTTTCTTTGTTGCTTGTTTCCAAAAACACCTAGTTTTCACACTTGAGCTATCATCTATCCTAATCTATTTAGGATCTTTGTTTTGTGGAAAAGAGAGAAAAAGAGATTGTTTGAGGTTGCTAAGCCTCCAAGTTGTAAACACCCTTATTTTTGTTGTATCCCTCTTAGGTAGAGGTGATCGGGTGATTGGTTTGCTCCCTCTAGTGAGAGGTGGAGTTTGGTTGTAAACCCTCTTCGGTAGAGGTGTTATGGTTGTATTGGCTACGGGCCTACCCCTCGGTTGTGAGGTGGTTGTTTGAGAGAGGAGTTGGTACTCCTAGAGTTGTAACAAATCCTCTTCGGTAGAGGTTCCCTTGGTGGGAGATAGTGGATTGGAAATCCTATACGGTGGTGTAGGCGGGATGTAGAGCAAGGTGCTCGAACCTCGAAACATATCTTGGCCTTTGCTTTTGATCCACTTGACTCTCTAACTCTCTCTCTCTCATTTATTTGTGCAAAGCATCATACTTCTTTCATATCATATATTGCTTGTTGTGCCTTGCATATTTCATATTGCTATATCTTGTATATGCTTGGTTGTTTGTGTGTGCCTCACTTGTACTTAATCAACAAGAGCTTCACATAGCACCTCAACCCATTCAAGGGGAATCAAGAGGAGTTAGTCCAGAGCCCTTCACGGGGAATTCAGCTACACTTGTTGATTGTACTAAGTGTGTTTGCAAAATTTGCATTAGCTTCCGCATTTAGCGCATTTAGTTCCTAGATTAGCACTTACACCTATTCACCCCCCTCTAGGTGTTTTTCAATTGGTATCAAAGCTAGTGCTCCTGATACTTAGGCTTAACATCCTAGGAGTGAGATCCATTTGTTTGCTAATCTTGTTTGCATTTGTTTGTTTGCACACATATAGTTTACCATGGCCTTCATGACCCCACCTAGTTTTGACCCTTCCAACATTCATATTTGGAAGATTAGGATGACCGTTTATTTACAAACCCTAGGTCATAAAGTTTACCTTGCCATTACCAAGGAATCCTTCCTTAGTGATAGCAATCATATAGGGGCCAATGCACAAGCCCTTGAGGCCATTAGAAGCACATTACCTAAAGATTATCTTATGTGTGTTTCTAACTTTGATTCCGCTTTTGTAGTGTGGAACAAATTGACAACAACCACCACCTCTGAGCTTCAAGTACAAATCCAAGAAGAGGAGTCTAGTGGAGAATCTGACTCACAATGCTTGATGGTCTAAGGGAATGACTCCCTTGAGGTACAATCGGAAACTCAACTAGATAGTAATGATTGTGCTAGTTCTTCAAATGATTTTGTTGATCCCATGCTTTAAATGAAGAACTATCAATTGTTTGTGAAAAATTAATAGAAAAATATAATTTGTTGAAAAAGAAAAGTCTAGGCCTTAACAATGATAATAAAAATTTGATTGCTAGACTTGATGTTGTTTTGCAAGAAAAAGAGGAGATTGCTAATGAGAGGAATTCATTAAAATCTCAACTTGATCTTGCACTTAAAGAAAATAACTTTTTGAAAAATAAAAATGATTGCCATGCTATTTTGAAGAAAAATGAAAATTTGTCTTCAAAAATTGATTTTGTTTTAAAAGAGAATGTTGCTTTGAAAAATAAAATAATTTCTATTTCAAATGATTTGAATGTTTGCTTAGAGAAAAATATTGTTTTGCAAAATAAGATTGATGCACATGTTTGCCATGCTAGGATAGTATCACACACTTCACCCATTACATGCTTCACTTCTTCTTCTAAGATTAATGATGATATTTGTTTGCTTAAGAAGAAGGTTGATTGTTTGGGCTCCACTATGAGCCAATGTGCCATGAATCACTCAGGTTGGAAACCTTGGTTCGAAAGAAACAAGTTCCATCTCTTCATGCACACCCCCCACGGCATACACATGCTCCTCACAGACACTCTCATCACATGTATGCTCATGTGTACACTTGTACACATTGTGGTCGTAAAGGCCACCTTGCTAAATTTTGCTATGATAGATTACATACTCCTAATTTAGTAAAGAATTTTGTTTGGGTTAGAAATGAGACTAACCCCCATGTACCCAAAAAGATATGGGTACCAAAGACCACCCCTCCTACTATTTTTGATGTAGGTGTGGGCTCTCACATGACGTGAGAGTGATGACACCTTAGAGTGGATGCGTTCCGTGATTAAAGAGAATCAATTGGATGCATAACTTTCAAGGGAAGGTTTGGTGGAGAGGACCACCTTTGTTTTGGAGAACTAGAGCGGTGCCCTCATTAGTTTTGGTATCGAATCTCTAACTCCTTATTTATTGTTTACATGCTTTTCATGTTTATCTTTCATAGCATGTTTCATTGTTTAGTGATTAGTATGAAAATGCCATGATTATTAGACTTGTGATATACATGTTTAGTCATTTTGAGACACCCATATTTAATATGGATAAATTCTTTTGTGTTCTCACTATTTTGTTGATATTGCGTATATCATATTTCTAATAACATGTAGATATTCATAATAATCATGTTTTTTGTTTATCATGTTGAATTTTATCTCGTTTTTGATGCTACATGATTTGAATATATGTTTAGATGTTAGTTTTCATTAAGACTAGGACTTATACTTGTACATATAGTGGGCCACAAATAAATCTATATATGTTTGGGCTTGATTGCTTATTTGAACCCATTAGATGTACTAGTATAGTCTAGTTTTGATGATTCATACATTTCAAACTTGTATTCCATTTTTGGATTTGTTTTATGATTTTTCACTTCATGTATATGTTTGTATTGCCAAACTTTAAGATATACATGTATACCCCTTGAGTCATTTGCCTTTCATGCAAATCTATATATATGGACTCAATTGTGTTTAGGGATATGTATGTATACTTATTGTGTTGACAATTCATACATATACCTTGAAATGAAATTTGTTTTAATGAAAATTTAGTTTTCCTTGATTTTGTGTTTAATTGTTTAACTTCATGTATATGTCTATCTTGTCCAAACTATTAGATATACATGTTTATCCTTTTGAGCCACGTGCCTTCATGCATATATATAAATTGTGGACTCCTTATGTTTTGGATATGTATGTATACTTTAGTTTGTAATAGACATACATATACTTTGAAGATTAAATAAGTTTTAATAATTTTCATATTTTCTTGTTTCAAGGAATTTTGAGCTTAATTGGAAATTTCATAATGCCATATCACACATTACTTGTACACTCACCATTTTTAAAATATTTCTCATGAGTATGTTTTCATGAGCTTGTATGGACTTTATTGAATATTGAGTGTTTTAAGTGCTATGTGATTTACATGTGTTTTATGAAAATTATTTTTGTTGTATTCCTTGCTTGAAGGATTTCGTACTAGTTTAAAAGATTTTCTATTTAACTAGTTACGGTATTCTTCATTTTGGTAGAGTTTTTCAAACAAAGCTTATTTTTCAAATCTATTTTTGAAAACCCCTTCCCTTTACGGGAGGTTGGATGGGAGTCCGTGCCTTGTATGTTTATATTGAAAATCTTTTTAAACTTGTGCATGAGATGGGTGGATTAGATATATGAGTTATACCATGCTTTTATTGTTATATCAATTGATATCATTTTGATCTTTTTGTATACTCATATGTTTATTGTGTATGTATATTTTCAATTGGTATCATCTATTAGTGATTGGTACTCATTCTATTTCATACACATATACTTGTTTTATTTGTGCTTAAGATATAAATTTTTCACACAAATCTTGTTTATGCTAGAGCTTGAGCTTCAACTTCATTTCAATTGATTTAGTTTTTCAATTGGTATCTTATTTCAAGCCTACGCATAGCTTTTGTTGGTACTTTATAAAGGGGGAGAAAATTCATTTTCATATTTCAATTGGTATTTAGTTTTCCACTCCCTTGCTTTATGATAGAAAATAGTCATTTCAATTATTTATATGACTTAAAAAGAAAAATACTATCTTTTGATATCAAGATGTTTTGTGTTTTAAATTGGTATCTAAAAATTTTGTTTAGAGAAAAATATTCAAAAGTTTTGATTTGTATTGACTATATGCAAGGAGAGCTTAACATCTCTTCTACATATAGATTCATGATGAGTGTATCTTGTATTGAAGAGCTTAACATCTCTTCTTTATGTGGTACACGTGTGTAGGGGGAGTTTCACATCTCCTCTTATGCATTACATAATGTGTGTTATGTGAATTAGGGCTTAACATCCCTCCTTCATGTAATGCATATGTGTAGGGAAGCTAACTTAGCGTCTTCCTCTTCATGAATGTATATAGCATATAACATTTATTGATCTTTGTTTATTTTCTATGGTATCAAGATGCTTCATTGACATATTTTTCTATTGATATCATGTTGCTTATAGTCACCCCTTATTGACCTTGTTTTTGTTTTTAGACAAAAAGGGGGAGAACATTGTTTTATTGTTTTGATTGACTTAAAAAGGGGGAGAAAGATTTTTTTACCCCTCATTTATTGTTTTGATTATTTACCCCTTTGTTGATGATTGACAAAAAGGGGGAGAATAATTTATGTTATATATATGCATACTTATGTTTTTGCATATATTAAGTTTTATTGGTATCTAGAGTATCTAGTGTTTTTGTTAATGTTTTATTAATTTAATTGTATCTAGAGCTTCTAGAACATGTTTATGTGTTTTATGCATGATGATGCATACATATTTTGAGTATGCATGTTTTGGAATCACCATGTTCATGCATAACAATAATACATAAAGATTTATGTTTCATGTTTGTTTGAAAGTTTAAATTGGTATGCATTGTCATTCATTGCATATTTATTGTTTATTTGTTTATGCATAAGTTAAGGGGGAGCTTCTTTGAAGCTTAACTTTAATCCATGCATATATAACTCCATGAGTTTTGTCATCATCAAAAAGGGGGAGATTGTTGCCCAAAGGCCTTCCACCCTAGTTTTGATGATGATTAACTCATGTAGTTATGTTTACTAATAATCTTGTGTTGTTTAAGTTTCAGATCTTTAACCAAGATATTAGTTGGTGATTAGCTTCAACAAGGAGTTTAGAAGCTTTTCATAGTGATTCCAGGGCCAAGCTTCAAGATCACACATTGCCTAGCCCATGGATGGAGTTTTGGAGCAAGTCAACTTGAAGATGAAGATCATCAAGAAGACTTAGGTATCCATAGTTTAGATAGTGTGTTTTAGATTCATTTGTAAAGCTTAGTATAGTTGATATGCTCAAATGCACAAACACACACGTTTTCATGTTTTGGATTTGGTTTTCATGAATAGTAGATCAAAATAAGTTTACTTTATTTCTATGTATATTAGATATGTTCTAGATATACATACATGCTTTAAACTTGCTAGACAAACTTATTTTGACTATCCTATTCATGTATTGATAAATCAAGTTTGATAAAAATACAAGTTTTGTTTTTGATAAAATTTGCAAGACTCAAAAATAAATTGATATGTTTGATATATGTCTTGAAATTTTTATCACTTGTTTGTGTTTTGATATAAAATGTTAAAACAAGTTTTGTGGATTTTTAGAAGACTTAAAAGATTTTTTTCAAAATATTTTTAAACTGTTTTTCTGACCCAGATTTCTGTTCCAGGCTTCAATCAGTCGACTAAGTCAACTGACCTAGTCGACTTGGCTGCAGTCGGTCGACCGGGCCGATCGACCGACGTGCACAAATCTGTGCACGTTTGGAGACACTGGGACGGTCGACCGTTCGGGTCGACCGGGTCTGAGAGCAGTGCTCTCTGTTTGTTTGGGTCGACCGGGCCGGTCGACCGTGGTTGCCCAACGGTCACATTTCTGACTGTTGGCGGTCGACCAGGCCGGTCGACCGTTAGCCTATCAGGCTGCCACATCAGCCTAACGGCTAGTTTCTGGTTTAGCCTATATAAACCCCATCTCTTTGGGTTTTTGGCTAAGGTTTTTACAAGAGAAAAAATCCCAGTTTTCTAGAGTTTAAAACAAGTTTTTAAAAGAGTTTTTGGACTTTAAACTTCTCATCTTTATTGTTTTGGGTTTTTGAAAAATCAAAGAAAACTAGGGTTTGGGAGATTGTATTGATTTTCATTTTCTATCTTTTACAAGAGATTTCCCAAGTAGTTTTTCTTTGTTGCTTGTTTCCAAAAATACCTAGTTTTCACACTTGAGCTATCATCTATCCTAATCTATTTAGGATCTTTGTTTTGTGAAAAGAGAGAAAAAGAGATTGTTTGAGGTTGCTAAGCCTCCAAGTTGTAAACACCCTTATTTTTGTTGTATCCCTCTTAGGTAGAGGTGATCGGGTGATTGGTTTGCTCCCTCTAGTGAGAGGTGGAGTTTGGTTGTAAACCCTCTTCGGTAGAGGTGTTGTGGTTGTATTGGCTACGGGCCTACCCCTCGGTTGTGAGGTGGTTGTTTGAGAGAGGAGTTAGGTACTCCTAGAGTTGTAACAAATCCTCTTCGGTAGAGGTTCCCTCGGTGGGAGATAGTGGATTGGAAATCCTACACGGTGGTGTAGGCGGGGATGTAGAGCAAGGTGCTCGAACCTCGAAACATATCTTGGCCTTTGCGTTTGATCCACTTGACTCTCTAACTCTCTCATTTATTTGTGCAAAGCATCATACTTCTTTCATATCATATATTGCTTGTTGTGCCTTGCATATTTCATATTGCTATATCTTGTATATGCTTGGTTGTTTGTGTGTGCCTCACTTGTACTTAATCAACAAGAGCTTCACATAGCACCTCAACCCATTCAAGGGGAATCAAGAGGAGTTAGTCCAGAGCCCTTCACGGGGAATTCGGCTATACTTGTTGATTGTACTAAGTGTGTTTGCAAAATTTGCATTAGCTTCCGCATTTAGCGCATTTAGTTCCTATATTAGCACTTACACCTATTCACCCCCCCTCTAGGTGTTTTTCAGAAGGTTGGCTCTCTTGATCATCTCTTTGACCTTCTCAATCTTATCCCCAGCGTCGAGAAGAGCACTATTAGAAGCATCTATGGCATCTCTAATTTCTACTTTCCCTGTCTCTAAAGATTTTAAATCTGAAGATATTGCCTTAGCTGCTTCCTGTGCTGCAAGATGAGCTTCACGCATTTGAGCAGCAAGGCGTTCAAGCTGTTCATTAACTGTGGAATGCAAATCTGAATTGCTGAGGTGACGCCACTCACCCACGTCTCTCTCAAGCCTTTCTACCAGAAGCTCCAATGCGGCAGCCTGGTCATCCCCTATAAAATCTCGAATGCTGTCGATATTTCGGGAGAGAACCACCTTTAAAGCAGAAAATGAGGTGGGTGAGCCCTTCAAAAAGCAGAGCAACAGATCACTTCATACTTTTATAAAAGCTATCAACTATCTCGGCTACAAATTCTTTCTCGGCTTCAACTACTCCCGGTGAGCGAATAGTACCTGAAGACAAAACTTCCACCAGTTAACTATCATAACAGTAGAGGAAATGACAGAAGCACTGGCTGGAGAAAGATGAGGGATCATCAGTGATCTAGGAGGAGTCCTCATTGAAACCAGTACACCAGCCACGATAGAAGTAGGGCTGGTGACTATCTCCGGAAGAACTAGCTCAACAACCAGTGTCAGAGACATAGGGCTGGTAATTTTCTTTAGCCCAGCGGTTGTCAGGATTGGTAGCGTCAAAGAAACCACTGACATCTCACCTATTGATGCAATCGGGAGCGAGATTGGTTTTGTAACCACCATCTCCTCAGCCTCTTTAACTCCACCAGCAGGGCTTTGGTCGATAAGAGGGCAGGTCGTGATACAAGATATCCAACTCGGCAACGTCCGTTGCGGCTGAAGTACTTGCGTCACCCCTGATTCTCTCAGGAAGATCAGCAGGTCCCCTTGAAGTCCATGCACCCAAAGGCGGAACATCTGTGAAAAGACTTTGTTGAAGCTAGGCATAACGAATATCAGGGGAGAATTGCCTATAAGAGATCAAAGTATTAACAAGAGGAGATATCGCCTCAACTACCTCAGCAACAGTCTCTCTCTAGACTTCCTCGATGGCAACGCTAATTCTGCCGGGCTCCATAGAAAAGGCTTTGGCAGATGCAGGAGGGACGTCCGGCTCCCCCTCGCTCGCCAAAGCCTCTGTAGTCCATCCTATAGAGCTCGAGGCCATTGGACTCTCTTTCAAGGTCCCAGCATCCGAAGGACCGACATTAGCCGCGTCACCTCCGGAATCTTCTGAGACGACGAAGTAGCTAGCTTCGTCACCTTCCTTATAAGTAAATAGGGGATCATAATAATCCCCCCATTCTCCTGCAGCCTCGACTTCTGGTTCTCTTGCAACCTCGGTTCTTGAATTATAGGATAAACAAATGAGTTGTACGAAATATATAAGTACATGTCAAAAGAAAATGAGTGAAACTGGTCTTATCCAGGCTGGGAACAGCTTTATCAGTCATCTGCTTTTGCGCTGATAGTTTAATAACTAACGGGGCAAGAGGAGGAGGCACTGCAGCTGATTAGCCCTCTGCAATAACGGTAGGAGTGTAGCGATGAGGCCTCTTCACCACCCTCTTCCCACGGGATCCACCTTGCCGCTTTCGTTTGAAGTGGACGTCGGAATCTTCTTCCTCCACCTCTTCCACCCCCACTAGGAGCATCCGGTGGAACCTCAGCGCCTGCGTCTCCTTCAAAGTGGGGACTTTCCGCGTTCGAAGCCTCATTATCGGCAGTGGCGACCCTTCTCGATGACTTTCCGCTTCAGCCGCTGAGAGATCAACTTCACGTCAAAAGAGTTAACAGAAAATTCAGTTGGCATGGAGTTTGAAGTTCTATACCACTGACAGAACCCCAAAGTCGTTAGTAGGTTTGGGGTCCTCAATGGCATGCACAGCCGTGCCTTAGTACAGCCAGCGATGAAGAACCGCCAGCCGCGAGCACCGTCAATAAGGCTCCCCATGAAGGCCAGGCTGGTATTCGGATTACCAACATAAAGTTGGTCATACCTGAACTGACGAGCAAATCGACTCGGGACATAAGACTCCAAATAGCAGGTATCCCCGTTCATGTAGACCAGATGAGATGGTCGGATGCTAACCAGCCATTCGAAGATCCCCCGGCTTAGCGACTTCTTACCATCTCCCACATCCTTGAATTCTTTGCCATAGCCCACATCGCGAATGTAGGGGAAGAACTGGAAGAGACTATAGACGTCATACCGACACAGCAGCTTGCGGACTGCGACCACATAAGTCCGTAACCATGAAGATCCCTCAAATCGGCGGAGAAACACCATTCGAACACCTTCTGGAGGTTCTTCACCAGCTTGAATAATAGTTGGGCAGTGAAAAGTGAACCATGTCATCAAATAGGTGTATGGCAAGCCGATCCTGGGGTTTGGCCCATCACGGGGCAAGATAGTGCCCTTCTCCCTTTTCGTCGTCGGTGGTCTGCAGAAAGCCTCTGTCAATACACGAAGGCCTCGCTGATTACAACACACCATTGCCGGGAGTAGTCCAAGGGAACGACCGTGAACTAGACGAACGGCCGACAATAAGATAGTCTGACGTCGCTAGAAGGAGATGGCACCACACATCTCTTCAACCAAATGGATAAAAACCCGGCCAAAAGTGCTTTTCGGGCATCGGTCGACGGGCCTGATGATGGAAACTCCTAAGAATGTCACCCTTCTCTTAGATACCATCATCTTCTTCCAAGACCATATCTCCCTGAGAATGTTCTTGCATCCTCCGAAAAATGTCTTCATCTGCAACCCCACAGTGAGCCGCTTTAGGAGTATTTTTCAGGTTGGGGAACAGATAATTCCCCTACCTTTTCGAACTTCTTGAAGCTCCCTTATGGCTCCCATGCATACTCGAGCAGATGTAAAAATGGCACACCAATTCTCGATAGGTCTCGAACAGGGCGGGGTCCTATTTCTCCAGAAGTGCCAATTCAGCTTCACATGGGAAGTATTCTTTATAGGGGAGAAACCCAAGTAGTAGAGCAGAGACTTCTCACATCTCGTGCAAGGCCATACCCAGTTCGCCTACAAGGGTAAAGAAAGTCCCTGTAGCAGGGCAGTATAATTCAAAGATGGCGTAGAAATTCGCTACGCTCATCTGAATACCATAGTAGGTGCTCTGACAGCCTCATAAAGTCCCAGCCTCCTTAATCATCCTCAAAGTGGGCCAAGACATATAGGGTCAAATCCCTCCACCAGGCCTTGGGAGGATGAATCCAGCCTGGGGTCCTGAAATCAGTTGATGGATAGTTACCGTGGACTTTGAAGAACTAATTTCCAAAGTTTGAGCAATAGCGGGATTTTCCCCCACCGGGATGTCTTGGAGAACGTTTCCAGGATGAAAACCCAATATGCAGTAAGGAGGACCTGCCATCGTATAACCGGGAGACGTAGCTATCAATTTACCCACATGAACGGAGTCAGTAGTCCGAGTCACTTGCCACTTCATCTTCCGAGACCTTGTCCACACTGAAAGAAAGACAGCGGGAAATGACGCTTGCTAGACGGGAGGTAATACTTCTCGCCGTCTTTGAAGATCCACTGCCCTTCTCCGGCCAGCAGCTGATGATCGGTGTCAGGCGCTGCATCCCCAAACATGAAGCCAGGCGCCCGGTAAATTTTTTGGTCACAATCCTCAAGGGAGACAGTAATTAAGATGCTCCTCATGGTACGCTGATTTCCGGCGTAGATCAGGGCATCCCGGCCAGAAGCGCTCAGCTCGCTGAATAATAAGGCTTGCCCCTGGAATTGAAGGCTAACATTGCCATCCAGTCCCCTGACTGTTCAACAGAGGCTGTTCAAAGGTCCCGGAATATAGTGTACTGCAAAGTAAGAAGAAACTATATTAGTCCATTGGCCAAAGCAAAAAGAAAATTGCAAAGGCATAGCTTCGCTCTACAAGCGAAGCTAGCCTAGCATTAGCTTCGCCCTGAGGCTCAGCTCCACATCCTGCACGAAGGCAGAGTGCAGAAAATCTCCAAGTGTTAGCTTCGCTCTGGAAGCTTAGTTTCACATTCTGTCGCTGAACAGAATGCGGAAAAGTCCTGAGGGCTAACTTCGCTGGAAAGACACTTGTGCCTAAAACTGTTCAAAGGACTTTAAAGTCCTCTTCCCAGCTACGCCTCTAGAGCTAGCTTCGCATCCTGTCATTTGATAGAATGTGAACCACCCTAAGGGCTAGCTTCGCATAAAAGCTGAGAGAAGAAACCATTGGTTTCTAAATTTCAAGTTGAGAAATTAAGGGGAATTAAATCCCCTAAAAATTTCGGCAAGGTTAAATTAAGGGAGAGCGACTCCCTGAGATCACTGGAAATGGTGAATCACTCCTGATTCACCATGCAATAGCTAGTAAATGGCTTAAAAAAGAGTTAAAAATCTCTAAAAAAAGGAAAAATTCCTACCCGCAATGAGGCGTTCGATGACCAGAGGAGGAGAGGGCGCCTCCGTAGCAGAGGTCGCTGCCTCTTTGCCTGCTCGTCTTTTGGGAGCCATGAAGAACTAAAAAGTTTTGAAAATCTAACTGAGGAAGAAGAAGAAAGAGAGAGAGGGAGTTTTGCTCTCTGAAAATTTGATTTTAAGGGACGGTAATATTCTCTTTAAGCCCATCGGGCTTTTATAGACATAAAAATGTCTAACTTCGCCTCCTCAAAAAGAGCGCAGGCGGTCGTTTCAAATTAATTTGAATCGGCACCTAAGCGCCTTCCCCGAGAAGCCTTACTCAGCCCCCCAAGGGCTAGCTCCGCTGCGAGTGCAGTCCTGACTTCGTATGACGCTTGATTAACTTCGCTAAAAGCTCATCTTTACCTTTGCGAAAATTTCGTGCTAGCTCCGCTGGAAGCTCGTCCCTGACTTAGGTGGAAATCCGTCTTCAGCTTCGCGGGAAGTTTGGCTCCGCTAATAGCTTTTCTTTCCTCCTCAGGAAAAGGCTTACCTAAGCCAGTCCATTCCAGTTGCTTTCAAAATTCAAAGTGAAAAGAAGGGAAGCAAAGTAGACGAGCAAAAAGTAAAATTTTTATTGATTCAGAAGGGAAGATACATTGGTACATTAAGATTGTCTTTCATACAATAGAATCATTACTCCAAAGGCAAATAGTTATCCTATTAACTTTCAGGGTGATAAACCATCCCAACTGGACACGAAAGATCTTTCTCCCGCACAAGGCCGTAATCCTTCACTTAATGACAGATTTTGCCATCAAGAAGCTGGATCTTCTTTGAGAAAATAGGCAAGAGATTGGTTGCCATCAAGGAGCTAGATCTTCTTGATCAAAATTGGCAAGGGATTAGTTGTCATCAGAAAACTGAATCTTCCTTAATTAAAATTAGCAAAGGAAGGATCCGAGACCTTACTGGTGACGTCCACTTTCTCGAAGTGGATCATCTCGGATAAGTGACTATCAGCCCCTTCCTGAAGTGGATCATCTTGGATAAGCGACCGCCAGCCTCTTCTTGAACGCGCATCAGCTGCTCCAGTATGTTCCTCCTTCTTATGATCAAAGTTTTAACTTGAAAGTCAAGAGGCATACTTCTATTCTCCTTCATCAAGACGAAAAACTAGGAGCACCGTATACTGCAATGCAAATGAAGAATGAGTTAACATTAAGTAAAGAGAAAAATGTTGAATCAGAGTTTTGTTCTCTACGTGACGTTAATCCAAGACCCATCCCTGTTATGCACTGAGGATAAATTTCAGATAAGCAGAGGGTAGCCTCGCTTACACGGTAAACCGGCCTAGCAAAAGCCAAGTCTTAGCTCCGCCTAGATAGCTAGGCCAGACAAGCCTTAAAAAGGTCAAGTCCTAGCCTCGCCTATATGGCTAGATTAGACTGGCCCGAAAGGGAGCAGTCTTAAACCCACCTATATGGCAAGACTGGCTCAACCTTGAAGAAGCCAAGTCCTAAACCTCGCCTATATGACAGATTTAACAGATCTAGATAGGAACTTCACGTGAAAGCCAAATCAGAGATCAAGGGAATTCAATCCCTAAGATAGCTGATAAAGCTAAGAAAATTAAGGGAGATAAACTCCCTAAAGTCACTGGATGGCCGAGGCTCACCAGTTCTTGATCGGGTAATAATCAGAAAAAAGTTCTCACTACTTCAGGGACCTCAGTCTCCTTACTTGAGCAATGAGGAGGGGTCATAAACAAACCTCCTAGAAAAAGAGGAGTATGTTCTCTGAGAAGGACTATAAGAGTCCTATTTATAGGTCTCATGGCCTGACTACGCCGCTACCACTTCAAGCTTGGGAGCACGGACAAAATTAAAGCATTCAAATGCTTGACCTGGAGAAAGGGAATAATCTCCCTCTGGAATACACAAGAAGTTATTTGAACTTAGGAAAAGGGAATAATCTCCCTCGTAAATGCAAGGGGAGTTATTCAAATCTTGAAAAAAGATGCAATTTCTCTCGTAATTCGCAAAAGCGGTTAGCATCGGGAACGGAACGTCGCTCCATCATAGCGAGCCAAGGCTAATGCTCATATTCCAATTCGATTGGAAACGAAGCTACTTCAGGGGCCCAAAGGCGAAGTTACCCAGAAGCGCGAAGCCACCAAGAAGCGCGAAGCTACATGGAAGCGGATTATTGCAATTTCCCGGCGAACCTATTCCAGCCCGAGAGTGGGGCTAAAGGCAAAATTGAACTCAACCACCAATGCGACGTCCACATTCATATACCATCAATCAAAGCAGTTCAAAGTATTTCAAAATCTGAACCATTCAATTGCAGATTCACGAAAACTTTGAAGGAGTCTTGTTGACACTCGAAAAAAGCAGAACTCTCGCATTCATCTCCAACCGGTCTGAACGTCTTCTAACTTATCGACATTTACAAAAGATAAGTTGAAGACAAGCTGATTACCAGAGACAAGGGAGCAACGTGGACATTACTAATCCAGTAAAGCAGATAATAAGTCACAGTTGCCTTTTGGAGAGACCCAAGCAGGTCTAAGATGCTAAGTTAGCTCATACTTAGCATGGCATAAGCCCAAGGTAAGCTTCATAGCTCCGCATGGAACTAACAGCTTTGCCTAAACTTCGTTGGTAGCTTCGATTTGAGGCTAACTATTAGCTCCGCATAAAGCTTCCCATTTAGCTCCGCCAGAAGCTGATCCAAGAGCTTCGCGCCAGAAAACTTATCTCTGGCTGGTTTAGCACCGCTATGGGTCGGGTC